>OMKR01057991.1:4776-14857 GCA_900302355.1 Cyttopsis rosea
AGGTTCTCGCACGCGCGGTCTGACGTAAACAGCCCCCGGTGCCTCGCCCGACCCCCCGCGCTGCAGGATGAAGCGCGGCGGCGGAAGAGCCGCGACGGCGAAGGGCACGACCCGGGACTTCTTCACCTGGACCGACGACGAGGTGGAGCTGTTGCTGAAAGTAACGCGCGAGTATAAGGCGGTCCATGCGGCGGAGAACCGGGACTGGGAGGCGGTGCAGAGCAAATACGGCGACATATTCGAGCGGTACCGGCGGCGTTATCCGTCGCCGGAGGAAGCCAAGGCGGCGGGAATGGAGTACCCGCACACGAAGGATGAGCTCACGAAAGGTGTTTTTATTTTTATTTTAATTATTATTATTATTATTATTATTATTGTTGTTTTTTACACACAAAAACATCCCATAATAGCCCGGTAGTTTTAAACGGGATGTTTCCAACCTGGTCCTAATGTGTAAGAAAGTTGCACACACCTTTCGTGTTGGCGGGGGGAGGGGCGCGTTCGTCCCCAGGGTCCTAAGTTCCCCAGCTCACATAGAGCTGCGACGAGTAGTCGATTAATCGCCAACTATTATATTAATCGCCAACTATTTTGATTGTCGATTAATCGTTGAGTCGTTTTTTTCTTCTTCTTATTTTTTTTTCTTTTTTTTAAGAAGAAAATTTCCAAATTCTCGTGATTCCAGCTTCTTAAATGTGAATATTTCCTGGTTTCTTTAGACCTGTGTGACAGTAAATGGAATATATTTGGGTTGTGGACAAAATGAGACATTTGAGGACATTTTATGGACAAAACTAATCGAGAAAATAATCTGCAGATTAATCGATAATGAAAATAATCGCCGACTCCAACCATTTGATAATTTCCCTCAAACGTAGGCCTATTATTATATTTAGAGCCATACGGCAGTGCTGGGGAGTGGGGAACAGAAAACCATTTTGACGGGTTCCCACAACAGCCCATGTCATATTAAGCGAATACAGAGCCGGGGAACATCTTTTTCAGGTTTCCATTATATGCTATATACTGTAGAGGTGGGGAGTGGGGAGCATGGGACCCTTTGTCATGTTCCTTATGTGCCATATAAATATGGGGAACATAGGACCCTGGGAACATAGGAATGACCCCATTGGGAGTACATACAAGTCCATACTGCTAGAAAATAATTGTTCCCGGGGAGGAAGGGGAGGTATGGGGTGTCTGGAGTCAAGGATGAATCAGTCACATTTGACCCATAACACCACAGATGTAACTATTTTTTTGTTTTGTTTTGTGTTAACAGGTCAATTGACGACCAAACTCAAGGCCATACGGATCAAATACAGGCAAGCAGTAGATTCCGGAAGAAAAAGTGGCCATGGGCGAGTAGTCTTGCTCTATTTTAAGCTCTGTGCGTCCATTTGGGGGGGAACTCGTTCTAATCGTGCGATATCCGAGGGTATCGGGGTCGGCGGTGTGGTGGTGGAGGCCGTGAAATCGATCGCCAGCTCGCCTGACACTGGGTCGTCGTCATCGTCTGTGCCGGGTGGGGGCGGAGTTGCAGAGGATGCCGTGTCTGCAGAGATGGTGGCGAATCGACACCAGAGACTTGACGCTACCCTGAGTGGCTGCAGGAGAGAGAAACTCAAGAGAAAATTCTCCACGGATCCCGTTGCACAGGAGGATCTGGACATTAAGAGGCGGCTCCTTCAACGATTGGAAGCGACCGACGACGAATTTGTGCAGACAATGGGCCGGTGGTCATCTATGATGGACCGTCTGAACTCTAATATCGAGCTGCTGGTGCAGCATATTGTGGGTTCGGGTACCACTCATTATATGACTCCATGCCTCCATACTCCTCGTCACTCAGGTAATACAACGTGCATTTTTGTTGTTGCTCCTTCCACATGCGGACGTAGTCTTTCGCTGAGGTTGATCATGGCCGATCTGGACATTCAAAAGTTTTCTTGCCATTCCTCAGGAACCACAACTTCATTGATAAAATTATCCCACCAGGCAAGGGTTCCAAGGACGACGCCCCATGTAGGGCTGATAACTAGAGCGGAGTATTGTTTAAAAAAAGTATGATGCCAGTACCCTTAAAGTGATACCGGTACCAATAGAGTACTTCATTCGATCATGTGAATGGAAGTATTCAGTTGGGTAAAATGCCATCACTCCCCATCCAAATATCAAAACATGTATGGGATAGATTATGGAATCAATATATATGCAGCAGGGAGTGCCATTAAAAACAAACATGAATTAGTTCCAAAAAAAGTAATACTGGATGCAGGTACACCGTGACAGCCTATGGTGAGCCGTTTTACTAGTTGCTATTCTAACAGTTGGTAGTAACCATTTTAGTTTTACTAGTCAAAATGTATTAAGTGCTAGTACATATTTATTAGATACTAATAACTATTCCAGTTGTTACCATTAACTATTGCGATGTTTCTAGTAACAATTTGGACAATTTTGTCATTGAATCCCACGGGGCTCTGTGTTTCAGATATTAAATATTTTCCTCCGACTAGTATCTATTCCCATTAGGGCTGGGTATTGTTTAAAGAATTACGATACCAGTACCCTTTTAAAGTGATATCGGTACAAAATTCAATACCTTTTTTTTTTCTCTACATCATTCGATACCAATCATGTGAATGGAAGCATTCGGGTGTGTATAATGCCTCCACTCCTCCCCATCCAAATGATTTTTACACCAATACATTTTGAAAGTGTTCAAATTATTGAAATATTTCTTAAATAACTGTACGAAACTGTACAATGAAGTATTTGGGCAGTGTAATCTTAAACAAATAGCCAGTACAGGAGGACTGATTACAGCGAGGAAAACCTCTTTCACTGTTCAGAAAGGATCGAATGCAAAAAAAAAAAAAAAAAAGGATTGAATGCAGGTATTGTTTGACTGATTGATACTACTTGGTATTGGTTTATTTCGATCGATACCTTTTAAAGGTATTGAGTACCAATACCCAGCCCTACTGATAATTCTGCTGGACACAGGAATTGTCGCAAATCGCTCGAATAATGGCTCAAGACCCAATCAGGAAGTGAACGTGGGTGCCTGCATCATCGTCAGTTTCTGCCCGTCCAGACTAAATCGCAATCCCGGAGTTTTCAAACAAAACGAGGTCATCAGCGTTTTCAAACGTCTCCGTTTTATGGGTTTGAAAACGCTGGAATAGTGTGGATGCGAGGCATAAACGTACCAAAAGTTATGCGTTTTTAAAACGGATTAGTGTGGATGTAGTCTGAGCACATGCCCCAACCCAGGTGCAGGTTCTGTGGGGTGGGTGAGCTGGCTGCCACGGAGCAGATCAACAGGAAGACCCCGCGGGGGTGAGGGTGTAGCGTTTAGGTGGCATTGAAGTAAGCTTTAAACAGATTTGATTTTGTGGAGAAGTGCAGGATAAAAAGGGATGTTTGGGATTGGATTGTATTTTTGGGGAGTTCTGTCTTCATTTTTAACATGTAAACAATAGTCTCAAATTTCATTCATAGACACAAACCACTCAGAAATCAGTAACGGCGTCAGCGATGGAGAGGAGTCCAACATAGCTGCACAGCGAGTTGATGCGAGGAGAACACCAGCCTCGAATGGGGAGGAAGGGTCGGAAGCTCCAAGAAACACTCCAGTACCTCCAACACATCTAATAAATACAGATGTTAAGACGGAGATGGAGCTCGAGATCTTGACCATAAAAGAAGAACAAGAGGAAGTTGGCGTTGACCACAAAAAAGGCGGCATGGCCTGTGAGAACATGGGATGCTCTCAGACAAATGTCGAACCTGTAAATCTGGATGCAGACGCCGTTTTAAGAACATCAAGATGACACATACATCAGTAGCAATAAAGGTTTGTGGACCCCCCACTGGTGTGAGATTCTCTATTTTAACAATGATATAAGAGATGGCTTATTGTTGGTCTTTAGGAGGAAAATATTAGGAAGTAGGAAAATATTAATATTGCCAAAATATTTATTCACCAGATTGCTTGAAGCCACCTTGTTGCATGAAATGACCTCATGACCTCCCCGACCCCCAGATGATGAAGACTAGTAGTAATGTGATGTATCGCAGTTCTGGTCGTCTAATGTTCCACACTCACGGGCAGAATTTTCTTGTTCTCTCTGTCACATGGTAACAGTATATTGTATTGGGAAGTAAGGTTACTAATAGAATATTAATACAAGTATTAAAATAGCTCACTAATAATGAAATCAGAATGAACCATATTTGATAGATGTATCATATAACAGAAACGTATACACAAGAATTGGAACCTGCGTTGGCCTTGTATTAAAACAGATTTATTGCCTTATTAAAAAGTTATTGCATAATAAATTAACACCGTTTGCTATACGAAAGTAGTATTTTCCCCTCATTTGATTTCTAAAATATGAAATTCTGCAGACAAGCAGAGTATTTTCATGGTGTTTGGAGCAGGCTGGGCAGCCAAAATGTTTACCACTGTGTGAGCGCGGGCCACCAAATGCATCTGCGACTAAATTAAATTAAATTAAAATCTGAAAGAAAAAAAAGAAATCTACCGAGAAGTCTGGAAATTTGAGTCTGGAAAAGTGTGGAATTTTGAAATGGAAAATGTGTAAGTACCTTGAATGTAGAAGCAATATTAACACCCTGATTAATAAATTAGTCACTGTTCATCCAGGTGATTCGTTAAAAGGTATGATTTCTGTTGTGAGAATTCCTTCGTCTTCGCTGTCCAGTGAGGACACTTTGCATCAGGGTCCTGGACGTCCCAGACCGGGCTTTGTGCCAGAACACTTCATCCACTGTCATCACCTCCAACAACACAGAAGGCTTTCCATACGCTCCTCTACTCCCATCGACAGCTCACCTTACTGGCCATCCACCTTATCTGAGGTGAGATATCAGAGAAAGCAATGTTTCTGAACTGGCTGGATTTTCAAAATCTGAAAAGGTGGGTACTTCTCTATTTGGAATAATGTTATTTCAATATACATGCATATCCTTGTGTTTAACAATCACTTCCTATTTGAGAACTGTGTACACCAAAAGTATTCATTCATTTCTAAATTATTGATGTACCTTTGGGGATGAACTTCAGTGAGCTGCTGAATATTCAGAAGCGAGAGAGTCCTTTGGTTGGTCCGTCGTTGACAAACTCATGGCCTAGTCCATTCCCACACTTTCCACATCGCACCTGGAACACATTTTGGCCACGTAAAATATGTCTAAAATAATATTACGGTCATCATTTGAGATTTCACGCAAGTGTGATGCTTCAAAACCTCAATCAATTCAGGACTTGAGCTAAAGAGTCCCGTCCAATTTCTTAGTTTCGTTTTTTTCCTGCTGAGGAACAGCGGTATGTCTTGACCACATCTCACCTTAAAAGCCCCAGGCCTCTCCTGATGTTTGACCACACTGTTCTTGTGGATGGTCTCGGTGAAGGCCGGCCAGGGAGACGAGTGCTCGTACTTGGACTGGCTGTTGAACAGCTGGTGATCACACTTTGCGCACACATATAGTCCTGTGGAGGGAAAACCATGGCAGATGTTGGATCAAACAGTCACGAAAAATAATTAGCCTCTTGTCTGAGTCGACAGAATATTATCAGAATGTTAGTGATAATGGTAAGTTCGGCCTCTGCCTGTAAACGAAAAACAATAGTCTCTACTTGTATAATAACTCTTCTCCCACATTGGAAGTGAAATTATATTTTATTGAGACATGTAGAAACTAGCAATAATGTAGAAAATATGTTATACCTGAAATACCTATATCAATAGTTTATCCTGTGCATAGAATCACACTTATAACACTTGTATATTTTGTCTATATTTGGCTATTTCTGTTCTGTATTTTTGGCTTTTTTCTTCTTTTTTTTAAACTTTTTCAGAGCTCTTTTTTTGCCAATTGGATAAATGCACTGAACTTCACGACAAATTCTATGGAGGACAGAAGCTGCTAAAATAAATAAATGACTAACTAATAAATAAATGACTCGATAAATAAACTAATATGCTATTAAATGTACCAAAAATAAATGTAGGCATTAATTAATTGATAAAATGTGAAAAATTGATATTTCTGTTTTAATTTGCTTCTGTATTTATTTACATTTGTATTAATTCCCCTATTTATTTACTTTCCTATCAAGTTTTCCCGATTATTTGTTTCTAAATTTATATATAAATTCTTTACTCTTTTTAAAGTAATTTTTTTTAATGTATTTATTAATATTATTTATTTATTTATTTATGTATATTGTTTTCCCTTCGCATTTTCCTAGCTATTTATTTCCCCAAACGTATTTATTTCTGTGTTATTTTCTTTATACTTTTATTTTTACATTTCTTTATGCATTTCTGCTTCATTATGCAAATGAGCATGCAAAGGGAAACAATACAGAAATAAATGAATAATATTAATAAATACATTTCAACATTAATTAAAAAAAATTAAAGCATAAATAAAAAGATGTCCCGTTTTATCAATTAATTAATGATATTCTGCATTTTTGTCACATGCTGTAGAAACAAGTTAGGTTTCTCTAACGGGTGGAGACAGATCTCAATCATTTTTGTCCCAACGACACAAAACTAGTCGCCAACTATACTATTCAGTAAAAGTAATGGATCTGATCGGTGCTCGGTATCGGCCGATACTTCAAGTCAAGTACTCAGAATCTGTATCGACAGTGAAAAGGTGTTATCGTCCGTCCCTAATCTGAAATATAATATCTGAGATATACTGTATCTTAAACTAGAAACTGCACTTCCACAGATACATTGAATAATTGGTGGACAACCTTGGAAACATTGCCCCAATTGTTATCCAATTTATTCTTCTACTCTAAATTATTATTATTTTTAACTCAATTTTGTAATTTGCCCAGAGAAATTGTCACGGGTGCACCAGTAAAGGGCAATGATCACCATGGCATATGAAGAGGAAAGAGCCTATTATGGCCTACCCAGCCCCTCATAAGTCTATTTAAAAAATAATGACATCATGAGTCCCTAACTTCATTAAATGTTATTCAGAAATGACATTATCAGTCTATTAATGGCCACTGAGTTGGGCCCTCCCTGCTGGGCTGGGGCCCCTGGCAGCCTGTGCAGTACACGGCCCAGATTCTAATAAATATATAATATTTCCAATAACATGTTTTATGTTTTATTGGTTTCAGTGATTGCAGCGAGTTACAGTCATTTGATCGGATCACTCTTCTTATATTTCACTCGACGTTTCCCTGGAACACTTGCCCCGAGTAAAGTAACGAAGAGACAGAATTAAGTAACGTTGAGTAACAGGGCCCTCGTGCCGTCATCATGACGTCAGCAAAAATGGTGACATAATATAAACAAACAATCGTAAAGACTTCTGATGTTTTTTTTTTTTTTTTTGGACCATCGTTCGTTAATCTCTTTCTTATAAAAGTACTTTATATACTTTACTTTTTTAATACTTTTTTAACAACAGGCTGGGTAACCCATCCAGCAGGCGGTGCTTCTTCAGCAAACGCGTCGTTTACAAAGTAACTTTGGGGAGACCGACCTGTGCTGAAGTGGTCTTTGTAGACCTCGCCGCCAAAGAAGGAGCAGAAAGACATCGTTGCGTTCGAGTCCAATTCAAAGTTCGCAGTTCGCGACGGTTCGAATCCGGTCCGAGTTCATCCGACTCGGGAATTTTGCGCTGCGTTCAAGTCACGTGGGAGAGATGGGCACGCGAGCTGGTCAACATGTGACATTAAGACAAAGACGTTCAGGCATCATAATGAAATTCAATAAGACAATAAGACGATGCATTCAACATGGTAACGTGACATCTGATGAGAAATATAATAATAATAAAAATATGTAAAAAGGAAGGAAGGGAAAAAATGTATAATGAAATTTAATAAATTAATTTAAAAAAAGGCAATACTATCAATTAATAATTTAACAGAATTATCTACAATAATCTAATTTCTTTAAACAATTATTGTATCATACCAGTTGTATGTGCACTGTTCTTATTGTTTATAACTTGGATGGACTCGAAATTCTTCCTAAATTCCCTTGCTTCCAGGCTAATTGGATGATTGGTTTGTGATTCTAAATAGTCCTCGATGTTTTTCCAGAATCCGAACGTGTACGCGAGCTCTGTTTACCCCCCCACCTCCCTCGAGCGCTCCCGCCTGACGTCATCAACGCGGGGCTCGCCTGCAACGCATGGGCATGACAAAAGAAAATGAATTCAATTCGCGTCCTATAGATATAATACGTAGGCTAATATGCGAAACACACAAAGATAAACGAATGTATACTATTCGAATGTAAGAACAGTGGGAATGGGAATAGTTAATAGTAACAGAAACGAATATTTCCGAAACTTCCGAGTTGTTACGAGCAGGCAACGCGTTGAACCATAATTCCCATATGACATGAAAGCAGCGTAAACATACACAAACAAACTTCCGGTGACGACTTCAAAGTAAAAGGAATCATAACGCGGGAATAATTTTAATAAAAACAAAATTCTGTCAAAAACATTGCACGATACAGAAGAAAGGGAGAGAAAACGTATAATAGTATAACCTGCGGATTTCAACAGACTTAAATATTCAGACAGACTCCTTATTCCATTTATGTTCGTATGTTGTATACGATTTAAAATGTCCTGCTCATCATAAGTAATACTGTTCAACGGGAAAACGCCATTATAACAATAGAATAATCATCAAAATATAAAATGAATGTTGTTGTTTTTTTTTATAACATGTAATGAAAAACAATGATTGTCGACAACGGTTTCTATTGAGCGTTGTAATGTGGATCTCATACGCCTCGTTGTTCGCTTTCCTCTTGGACGTGACACGTTTACTTTGAAGGCGCGATCTACAGACCACTTCCGGTCTGGCTGTTTCCGGTCATCGTTTCCCGACGCGACCGATTATCTGCCCGTCTCCGCATCGCTCCCTGGAACAGCCGCCTCCCCCCTGAAGAATAAACATAAACACAAATATACACCGGCGATGATTCAGCTGAAAGCCTTTGTCAGCGACCGGCTCTCCCTGGCGGCTCTGGAGATCTTCGGGGAAGTTGAGAAAGTGATCGCGGTGTACCAAGCGGAGATGAGCCGCTCCAGGGAGGAGGTTCACCGCCTGAGGAGGCAGCTGGACCTTTACCGAAACGAAAAAGGTTTGTCCTCAAACCTGCATTCGCGGGGACTCGGTGTTTACAACAACACGGTCTCCTCCTGGTTTTAGTTCATCTGATGACCTGTAGCTTCATACCTGTAGAAGACCTCTGTACTTAGCTTTCTGAATTTCTGTGGAAAAACAACTACCTACTACTGACCAAATGTACCAAATATATAGTACTTACCCTCGTATCCCCAAGAGAGATGATTTGTCCAATTTTTTTTTGATCCTATTTATCTTAAAGGTACAATATGTCATTTCTGCCGCTCTCAATCAAAACAATAACAAACAAGATGGAATATGGTGACGTCAGAAGCAGCGCGGGATCATGGGAGTCGTGCTCTTCATTTGTCACTCCCGCGCTTTTTTCGGGGGTCGCTCCGGCGGCGGAACACGCAGCAGACGGCAATAATATTATCGTGCTCCGTCAAATAATAGTTAGTAGAGCGAAACAAACAATAGTGGAGTAGAAAAAAGTTTTGGAGAAAACAAACAAGCTATGTCGAGTCCTCTGACGTCACATCTGGTGTTTCCCCGTGTTGCCGTGGGTGGAAGTTGTAGCAGTAGAGGGGGTAAAGGTGTAAGTTGTAGCAGTAGAGGGGTAAAGGTGGAAGTTGTAGCAGTAGAGGGGGTAAAGGTGGAAGTTGTAGCAGTAGAGGGGGTAAAGGTGTAAGTTGTAGCAGTAGAGGGGGTAAAGGTGTAAGTTGTAGCAGTAGAGGGGGTAAAGGTGGAAGTTGTAGCAGTAGAAGGGGTAAAGGTGGAAGTTGTAGCAGTAAAGGGGGAAGCTGTAGCAGTAGAGGGGGTAAAGGGGGAAGCTGTAGCAGTAGAGGGGGTAAAGGTGGAAGCTGTAGCAGTAGAGGGGGTAAAGGGGACAGACACCATGACAGACGACCTAATGAA
>OMKR01058002.1:3067-16478 GCA_900302355.1 Cyttopsis rosea
ACACCCATATATACATACATATATATATATATATATATATATATATATATATATATATATATATATATATATATATATACTGTATATAAACAGTATTGTGGGGCTGCGAAATATATCAATATAATATCAATGTTGTGATATTGTGATATGAGACAAGATATTGTCAGGGATTTTGCTTATCGTAATATCTCGATATAGTGTAGTCAAATGTCGTATTTTCGGTCTTGAGGTATTAGTCAAGAAAATATTGTAATATTTGATTTTGCCCAATATCGCCCAGCTCTAAAGTGTCGCAATATTTACATGATAATGTTTTTTATGGTAATTTTTTATGTTTGTTTTTTTCCAGCCCCTCCTTCTTTCACTGCAACACCACCCCAGTACGTGGAGGCGAAGGAGGGCGGCAACACCCAGCTCAGCTGCTCCGCCCAGGGAAACCCCAAACCAACCATCAGCTGGCTGCGCGAGGGGGAGGAGCTGGTCACCGACACCAAATATTCCGTAAGAAAACTCCTAAATGCGAGAACCTATTAATATATTGTTCCGATTTTTTTATATATTTTTATATCAGGGAACGTCTGGACCAATAAATTCAGATTAGAAAAAAAAACAGGGTACTTTAATTCAACCGGGCTAACATTAATTTATTCTATTTTAGTGCTGCTCATATATTCCTCAGAAGATGTCATAATAAATCTTCCAAAAAGTGGGTCAGTGCTCATCGGAGCACTGATCTCGCTGCTGACGCTTCATGTGACGCTGATGTGTTTAAGTAGCGAGCTGATGAACTATTTCTCATGTAATTAATCGTTACATCCACGATCATCACTGACAACCTCAGTGTTGTAGAGGCTGTACTGATTGAGATGATCGAAGTTTGGGCTAACGACTGGTCTGTTATCGGTCAGAGGAGCGTCAAACCATAACGTCTATCTTTTGGTCCATCATGTTTTGTTAAAGTGGTAATCCATAAGATTATTTTGTTAATATAATCCCGTACATACAGTATATAGTTTATTCAGTCGACGCTTCTTGAGAAACAGCCGTTCAACATATTTGAGTTCTGCTTGTGCTCCACATGTGCTCTTGTGGCGGGGTCCGCCACCAGGAATGCAAAGAGTGAGAGGAAGTGAAAGAGGGTTGGGGTGAATTTGATAAAGCGGCGCAGCTAGTTATGTTCAGAAAACTCTCAATACATAGATGTACGTTCACAAAGGTGTTTTTTGAACGGGATTCTGGGACTTTTAGGCCCCGCCCACACGAAAACGCCTCCCAGCGGCGGGTAGAGCTTTTTCAAAACTCTGTTTTCCGTGTATTAGTGGAGGAAGTAACACGGAGCTTTTTGAAAACGCAGACGTCAGGACCTGGACCTGCGTCAGGAAGCTACGAGCGACGTTGCGTTGTTCTCCGTGTCTCCTTTAAAAGTTTAAAAGTCTCTCCAACTTTAGCGACGGCGTCCATACAGTGCTGTGTCTGAACATTATGAAGAAGCTCAGTACGCTGGGATATTATCGCCCCCTACTGGCCTGGAATGCTTATGTGAGCGTTTTAAATCCACCCGACAGAGGACCTCGTGGATTACCACTTTAAGTCGAGCCGCTATATCTTCCGCAGAGCTGTGTGGAGGACGGCCGCCTCCTCTTCCACCGCCTCCCCATCCATCCTTAAATGTCACTAATAAAACAGAGCTGCGCGGCGCTGCAGGCTCTGTTAACTATGTAGAGCAGCATGTGTGACGCGGTGGTCTGCCCGTGGCAGAGACGGTGTCTAACTACTCCTTCTCCTTCATCCCTCCTTCCCCTCAGAAGCCTCTCTTTAACACAGGCGCTTTAGTAAACGATCGGGCGACATCCTAATGCATTATTAATATTTTCCTGCTGCATCAATATTATATTACTCCAAATATGAATGTTTCACTGAAAACGAATATCGCTTGTGAGGGCGCGCGCCTGGCTTCCATACCTTCCCTCACTCAGACGGAGGCGCGGGCGGGGAGCTGCCTTTATCCTCTCAGCCACTTCCCTTTTCATAAAACTCTCATAATGATGTTCTGATAGTCGTCCGAACGAGAAGCACACACACACACACACACACACACACACACACACTCGCAGTTTCAAAGCAAAGCCCTTTACCTTGTGCAGGGAAGTGTGGATGTGTTTGCTCGCTCCCCTGGAGATGCAGCAGAGCAAGGCGGGAATGCGAGCGAGGGGAGCCGTCGCCGTCGCCGTCGCCTTGCGAGGACCCGGCTTCTCCAGAGCTGGGTTTCCCCCGACACGCAAGCACACTGCCCGGGCGCACTTTTTACAGAGAAATAATCCCACGTCACACCACGATCCGCCTAACTGCTAAAAGAAACATCAGAAACATGTGGAACCGTGCTTATTATCATGCTCTAGTGATTGTTAGTGGTGCAAGACTCACCAACAAATCTTTTAAATGACTCGGCAAAAGAGTGGGCGAACGAGTGAACTTCATTTCACAAACTGAAGGTAATAACTGAGGAGTAAATTAAAGGTGCAGTGTGTAGAATTTAGCGGCCACTGGCGGTGAAGTTGCAGATTGCAACCGACTGAATTCCCCTCCGTGTCCGTGGCGGTGCAACGTGGCGGCGTCCGCGGAGGACAAGCTACGGTTGCCACGAAAAACACGGAAGTCCCTCTCTAGAGCCAGTGTTTGGTTTGTCCGTTCTGGGCTACTGTAGAAACATGGCAGTACAAAGTGGCGGCCTCCGTGGAAGGGGCTCCAGCCCCCATGGAGATATAAACGGCTCATTCTAAGGGAACGAAAACACGAGTCTTTTATTTATGGGATTATACACTAATTAAAGTCTGTTCCGCAAAATGGCACTAATTATACACACTGCACCTTTAAAGTCCAAGGCAAAAAAAAGCAAAGGCATTTGGCACAATTAATATTGAATGTGACTGATTTACTCTTTTCATTCCACCGAAAATAAATAGTTTGGACAGAATTAAACGATTTTTGTGAGAATTCACAACTCAGAGCTGAATCGACTCTTCTGACTCATCGTGCGTCATACCGACTGAATCAAACCAACAAAGAACCAGAGAATCGACAATATTATATATTGCAACGCAAAAGCAAATTTCCATTTTTTTAAGTGGAATTTGAAAAAGATTCACAGCACACCTGGCAGATCTCACAGCGGCTGAGAAACACTGCTCTCGATCAGCGCTCATCAACCTTTTCAGGCCCAAGATCACCACCACAGCGAAAACACAGACCGAGCTCCGCCTATCGTAAATGCTGCAGAAAAACAATGACGATATATTTCAAATTTTGAATATTTTATCTTTTATTATTTGTCAAATAGCAACCTTTCCGGTGCATTTTTGTTCTGTGCAATGAGATTATTTAACGCAGAGAGGCAACACAACTTTATTTGAAAATGCCTCTTTTGAAGAACAAGGGGTCTTACTGTACAATGCAATAATGTTCATTTCAAGTTCACTTTTAAGATTTTGCTGTTCAAACGAGTGCAATCAATACGATCATCGTAGCCGAAACGTGAACTAATGCAGCTCTATGGGAAAAATGCTACGTAGGCGACTTAGATGGTGCAGTATGTCGCGTATGACAGACATTTCTCCTTTCCTCGTCATTGTCTCCCCCTTATCATCCGCCTCTTCCTCTGCTTTCCTCTATTCGTTCTCTTTCTTTTATCCGGCGCCCTTTCACTCTTAATTCTCTTCTGCAAGACTTTTCCCCTCTCAATCAGCCATATCGTTCTTTGTCTTTAACCTTTCCTCCCTCGGTTCAGACTGAGTTTGACTGGAAGTGTGCAGAGGAGTGAAGTATAGACTGAAGGCCAGAACACCATCTGATTCATTGTTACCCTGCCTCCCGAAAATAAGTCTGGAAATGCAAATGACAAATTTGTCATCGGAGACGGTCACGTGTGTCAGAGCTTAACTGTGTTTATCACGCTGTGTTACTGCAACAGGTGCAGTGTCACATTTCCACCTTTATGAATTCTAAGGATGGTCCTCTCTCTATTATAGATAGATAGATAGATAGATAGATAGATAGATAGATAGATAGATAGATAGATAGATAGATAGATAGATAGAGAGATAGACAGATAGATAGATAGATAGACAGATAGATAGATATTTTATTCATCCCCAGAGGGAAAGTGTAGTGTCAGCAACAGCTTACATCAAATAGACAAGATTAATAACAATGAAGCGATGGAATAAAAAATATAAAAAAGAAAATGGCAATATATGGAAAAATGTTAACTGTACACAATAAAATATGACAATATACACTACATCTAATGATAAACAACAAAATTTAACCTAATTATAGGTTATATTTAACCTATATAAATTATATGACCTATATGATTAGAGAAGACTGACTATATGACTATTGTTGACTATAAGACTACATGATAAGATAACAACAATTTGGTCATATACAATAACTAATGAAATAAACCAGTGAACCAGAAAGATGAACCTAAAGATGAGGGAAAAAATGGTAATGTACAATAAACCTAATGACAAAACATTAAATATAAACCTAAAGAAATGGACAAAAAACAATAGAAAAAGTAACCAAAGAATTACCATAAAAATGGCCATAAAACTAAAAAATGAACAGCAAGCATACACCACTGTATCAACAAATTTACATTCTGAACTATACTATGACATTATAGATATTAAACTGTCTATATAGATTCTGGAATTATAGAAGGAAGTGTGTTATTTCTGCTTTAAGTTGAAATACCCTCTTACGTCTGCAGCCTTCCATCTCACTCCAGCAGCCCCTACTGCAGCCGCTGGTTTGTGTATCTAGAGGAGAGAGAGTGAACCACCTTGTCAACAGTCCCGTAGAGTGATCTATGGTCTATGGCCGTGGGGGAGACGCCCGGCGATGACTCCCAAAGTGTGGAGAAAGAAGAGCAAACAGGCGTGCGGGCGTAGCAGGTTCCCATCCCGGTTGCGTGGTTACAGCTGCATGTGACTTGAATGGACACAACTTTACAGCCCATTGCATAATGTATGAGACGTTTTTTTTCTTTCCTCTCTGTTAGGGTTTGCTTAATGTGTTCCTTCACCGCTTATTTGCTTCTCCTCAGCTTCTCTTGCACGGGGTACATGGGACGTTTCCAAGGTTACCGCATCGAAAATCAGTTCATAAACGGGCGATATATTGAGGGTTTCTCAGTGTTATTTTGTGTCTTTGTCATGTAAACTCACCATATAAACCATGTGTATGCAGTCAGAATACACTTGGTGTGTAAAATTGACATTTTACATTTTTTCGTTTTTCATCTTGAAATTTGTCTTTTCCAACAACCGCCTCGGATGAACCGGTCTATCTTCATTTCATCGTACGTATGTGTTTTGATCCCTGTCGCTTGGCTTCGCAGGTCCATGATGGCAGTCTTGCCATCCTTGGCATCACCAGAGACGACAGAGGGGCGTACACATGCCGGGCCTACAGCGACCAGGGAGAGGTGCTCCACACTACCCGTCTGTTGGTCCAAGGTAACCACGGTCCAAGGTTTAGGAACTGCAGCTTTAAAAGAGCTTGATATGATGTGATATGTGAGCAAAAGGGTTTTACAGAGATAGATCTATCAAAGATTAGGTTCCGCTATTTTTAAACCCAGGCCTTATTGAAATGTTGGTTTCCGTCATTTTTAACTGTTCGTAGCTCGACCTCGCTGAACGTTTTACAATTGAGAAACTTACCACTCTGCTGCAGCTTCTCACTGCAGTTGAATGCAGTCCAATGGGGCAAACCTTTGTGTGTAGAATTTAGTGGCATCTAGCTGAACGGACTTGGCAGAAATGGAATATAATATTCATCAGTATGTTTTAACTCGTGCATATTCCCATTAAATTAAGAATCGTTGTGTTCACATTACCTTAGAATGAGCCGTTTATATCTCCATGGGGGCTGGAGCCCCTTCCACGGAGGCTGTCATGTTGCACCGCCATGTTTCTACAGTAGCCCAGAACGGACAAACCAAACACTGTCTCTACAGAGGGACTTCTGAGTTTCACGCCGTTTCACCGTAGATTCTCCTACACGGAGGTGAATTCAGTTGGTTGCAATCTGTAACTTCACCACTAATGGCCGCTTTAAGAAATGTTAAATCCTCTTCAAAAACAGAAAACTTGTACTCACAAGTTTCTTAGTGTTCTAAACGTTTTTTAAGGCTCAAACGTTTGCCACATTTGACTGCATTTAAGCACTGGGAAGCTGCAGCAGAGTGGCAAGTTTCTCTATAGTAAAGCGTTGGTGGTGCTATGAACAGTGACAGTATAAATGATGGGAACTAACATTTTAATAAGGCCTTAGTTGAAATATGGCAAACCTAGCCTTTAATAATAGATTATTTCTTCACTCATTATACAGCCCGTGCTGTATAATGTTCCGTCACTAAAGAGTATTATTATATATATAATATATATAATATATTATATTAATATTTCACAGTTTAGACAGAGTTTAGATGCGTTCAGTGGCATCCAGGAACTGTTTCTTGCAACGATGTGAACTGGTTGTAGGTCATATGTTCAGCGGGTCTGTATTTGTCAGTCAATAATCTTGTCCGAGGCGTGTGTGTTAGTGAGTGTGTGTGTGTGTGTGTGTTTGTGAGTGTGTGTAGAACAAGGTTTGTCTGTGAGAACATCGCTGTCTATCTCCGGTCCATTAACCAGGCCCTGTGCTCGGCATGGATTGGACAGAGCGTCTCTGGAGGAGCGAACAGTGTTTAACAGGCCGCGCTTTTATGGCTCTTCATGTTTGGATAAAGTCCCTTTTGGAATTTTGGAATAAATATGCTAAATTCTATAAAAACAGATAACTAGAGGATGTCCTTGACATTTACAGGTACAGTACAAACGTTGTGCAGTGTTCCCTGCAGTGCCCCCACCCCCGTCTTACTTCACACACACAGTGCAGGCCTGTGCAGATGTAAAGTTCCCATGAACATGAACAGATTTCTTTTCGGAATCAGTTTATTTGGCCTAAATTTCATTAAATTTTGTCGTGGTAAAGATTGCTGAATTGGTGAGCAGACAATTGGCATAAAAAGCTTAAAAGTCTGAAAAAAAAACAAAAAATGGCCAAATGCAGAAAAATAGCCAAATATACAAAGAGCATTATAGAATAATAGGTTAAAAAAAAAACCCTGTGAAAACATGTTCTGCCTTAAAAAAGTTGCACCTCAAAATGATCCCAGCGGGAGAGACATGTCTTACTGTATATACACCGAGTTAAACAATCCTTCCCAAAACAATATCTGACACCTGAAGAGTCATTTCCCTCACACCCTCGCTCTGCTCCGAAAATTGTTACGGATTCCCACTGATATTTATAAATATAAAGCATGTAGTAGCGCTCGTGTGTCTGGACCCTGTCATTGCAGACATCTCGCCTTTCATGGCTGTTTCTGCTCTTTCTGCGCGAGCTCCGAGCGATCTGCCGCTGCCGTGGGGAACCCGAGCGCTTTACGACGTGAAGCATGTGTCGGCTCGGCCGGCGACAACTGTTATGGTTAAAGCAGCATTTCACACGGGGTTGTGGAGATGTATTGTAAATAATGCAAAGCGGGCTCCCTCTGATCTGCTGCTGAGAGAGAGAGAGAGAGAGAGACTCCACTTTCTTTAAACGGAGGAAGAGGAGACGAGCGTTTTTTTTCTGGCAGATTACTATCATGCTTTGATAGTCGTTTTGGAGATGGAGTGGGGTTCTGCCACAGGTGTTTAACTCACTATACCAGGGCTTGTTTGGCTGCTCAACTGGCGGCCCGCGGGCCCAAATGTGGCCCGGCGTATCGGCGCAGACCGGTCCTTTGAACACATTTGAAGGTTTAGGAAGCTGAAGAGCTGTAGTTGTATTAGTTTGAGAAATACTGGTAGCGTTTAAAGTTCCAACAACCGTATGATATATCAGAATCAGTTTCTTCGGCCAAATTCGTTTTCATTTACAAGGGAAAAAATATTGGTGCGTTGCGTTACAGAGAAATGGCATAAAAACCTGAACAGTCTGAAAAAAATTTAACAAAAATAGCCAAATATACAAAGAAAATAGCCAAATATATCAACAAAAAAGGCTAAATTTACAAAGAAAATAGCCAAAAAATTTAGTTGATATAATAAATAAATGAATAAAATAATAATTGCCAAATATACAGAAATATACAGAATGTGCAAAATCTGATTCTAAGCACGGGATACATTAATAATAATAATACATTGGATTTATCGCGCTTTTCTCTGCACCCAAACACGCTTTACAGAGCAATTCATTAAGTTAAAAGGTCATATCTGGGGCTGTGGCAGTGTGGTCGCTAGTATTGGCTTTAGGTATAAAATATTAATATAGATGGTGATATACTGTTGCAGGATAAATGAATGAATGAATACAATATGCATACGCAGAAGCAGTGTGTATTTAAGAATTTAACACCGGAGAGAATATCATCTAGAAATGTATTCGTTCATTTCAAGCGTCTTCGTGAATTGATGAAGATCGTTTGCGGTTTGGCTTTGTTTTTTCTGTGTTTTACAAATGCAGCTACACTCTCCACTATGTAAATTGCATATTGAATTCGTCAGACCCCATATAAGCCGGTACCATCTTGGAAACGCAGCTGAACAGCCCTGTGACTAAAACCATTTGATCTCCGTTTTGTTTTGTCCCGCAGGGCCTCCGTACATCGTTTCCCCGCCGGAGAACATCACTGTAAACATTTCCCAGAATGCACTCTTCACCTGCCAAGCGGAGGCCTATCCCGGCAACCTGACCTACACCTGGTTCTGGGAGGAGGACAACGTCTACTTCAAGAAGTAAAGTCATGCTGTTGACACTGCGTTGATGCTGTGGAGATACCGAGGGTAGTAGGAGGGTAGTAGGAGGGTAGTAGGAGGGTAGAAGGAGGGTAGTAGGAGGGTAGTAGGAGGGTAGAAGGAGGGTAGTAGGAGGGTAGTAGGAGGGTAGAAGGAGGGTAGTAGGAGGGTAGTAGGAGGGTAGAAGGAGGGTAGTAGGAGGGTAGTAGGAGGGTAGTAGGAGGGTAGAAGGAGGGTAGTAGGAGGGTAGTAGGAGGGTAGAAGGAGGGTAGTAGGAGGGTAGAAGGAGGGTAGTAGGAGGGTAGTAGGAGGGTAGTAGGGGAGAGGACGGGCCGGGGAGCGTCAGGTCTGCAGCTCGTGAATTCAAATGATTCCACTGGCAGCTCACAAGCGTTTAATGCAGCGGCGTTTTGTGTTGCGTCTCTGAGCCCTGTCTGGTGGTGCTGTGTGCGTGCGTGCGTTCGTGTTTGTGTGTGTGTGTGTGTGGCCCCAGAGGCAGTGCGAGCGCGGCCGGGCGGGGGTTTGTCTGGAGCTCCGATGACAGCGTCACCCGACTCAGGCCTTGTGTCATCGTTTACCTCTCACGCGGCGATGATCTGAAGCCGAGCCGCCAGCTCTGTGGGCGTTTAAAATTGTAGATTTTTTTTTCTCATAGAGGGTAATAGGGATTAAGATGAACAGAGTGAAGTGACAGAGCAAATAAGAAGACAAATTTAGTAACGAATTTAGTCCGACAGAGAGTAGCAGAGAGTGTTCTGTGTCAGGAGGCTCCGCCCCTTAAGTGGAACTACTGAAATTCATCACGTGACTCACTTCAGCCAATCAGGATGGAGCAGCATAGCCTATATAACCCGTAGATCCGCCATTTTGTCCTCTTTTCCAATTCAGCTGCGCCTGAATACGTTCATCACTCATCGTAGACTCCAATCTCAAGATTCCTGTCGCCAGGTCAAGCAGGAACCTACACGCTTCCTCTGCATCTTGAGGATGACAACGGCTTTTTTTCAGAGCCCCCTGCCGGGGTCGGGCGACCGACCGGGCGAATCGGTTCTATTCAAACTACTTCCTGGTTTCGAAGCGTACGGGGGGCGTGCGTCCGATCCTGGATCTACACATAGCGTAGCATAGCGACATTTCGCATGCGTCACCGTGAAGGTGTTGCTGCGGGGGGTCCACGAGGGCGATTTCTGGCAAGCATCGACATGAAGGACGCCTACTTCCACGTCTCGATAACGCCGAATCACAGGAGGTTCCTCTGTTTCGCCTTTCAAGGGGTGGCCTACGAGTACACCAGAGTACCGTCCGGCTACAAGCTCGCTCCGCCCGCGTTCTCGCGGCACTGTTGCCGCTGCGTCGTCACGGGTCAGAATCCTGACATATCCCGAGGGCCTCCTGATCCAAGCTCGGCTAGCGGTCGCTCACACCAGGCTGATCACGCACCTCACAGACTTGATGGTTCGCGATAGATTGGGAGAATAGCACTCCCATACCCAGTGACCTATCTGGGACTGAAGCCGGACACCGTGCAGATGAGGGCCCGGCTGTCCGAACCACGGAGCCGTGTTCAAGTGGGCCACTCAGTGACGGCACAGATCATCATGAAGCTGCTCGGGCTGCTGGCGGCAGCCCACGCGGTGGTGCCGTTGGGCCTCCTGCACATGCGCAGTATCCAACGATGGTTTGGAGGGCTCCGGTTGAACCCGGTGTGCCACCGACTACGTTTGCTGGTTGTGCCATGTTCTCTGAACAGATCTAGCCTACTGGAGAGACACACAGGGCGTGCGTCTGGGGCGAGTCTACTTTTACGCACAGGTTTTCACGGACACCGCCCTGACGGGGTGGGGCAGGACCTGTCACGGTCAGATGGTAGGGGGCGCGTGGCCTCCGTCCATACGGCAGATCAACCTCCTGGAGCTGGAGACGGCGTGACTGGTCCTGAACCACTTCGAACCCCTGGTACGGGGCCAGGTTGTGCACATCAGGTCAGACAACCGGGCTACGGTGGCTTACATCAACCGCCAGGGGGGTGTGAGGTCACCAGCGCACCATTACGCGGCCGTGAGGCTGTGGAAATGGGCGCCGCTGCGGCTTCGCTCTGTCTGCGAGCCATATCCCAGGCCACCTGAACGTAGGGGAGGACCTCATATCGCGGGGAGGCCCCCGCGAGGCAGATTGGTGCCTCCACCAGGATATACTGTTCCAGCTGTGGAGTCTATTCGGGACAGCACAGGTGGACCTGTTTACGTCGAGAGAGACTGCTCAGTGTCCCTTGTGGTTCTCTCTCCACCCTAATGATGTACGCGGCGGCGATTTCAGCTTGTTATGAGAGTTTCACCAACAGTGTGTTTAGTCATCCACTCGTGAAGCGTCTCATGGGGCTGCGACGCACACATCCTGTGACGCTTGCGGTCGCCTCTCAGTAGGACTTGGGGCTGGTTCTGGACGTGCTTTGTAGCGCGCCCTTCGAACCGGTGTCTCAGATCCTGCTTATCGCTCTGACCTCTGCAGAGCGTGTCGGGGGTCTACGCGCTCTGTCCGTGCAACTCACCTGCTTAGCCATTAATGCCGATCTCAGCAGCGCGGTGTTACGTCCTAACCCGGCGTTTACACCTAAGGTTGAGACGATGAGCGATGTGCCATGGAGCGGCTGCGCTTGGCCGCTCTCTGCGCAGCAACTTTCTCATTGGTTATGCGATTGTATCGCGATGGCTTATGAGTCGGTGCACCGACCGTTCTCCGGGCCCACTCTACTCGAGGTGTGGCGGTCTCGACTGCCCTTTTTAGGGGCGTCGGGGTTCAGGACATTTGTACGGCGTCGTCTTGGTTGTCACCATCTCTGTTTGTCCGTTTTTACCTGCGCGATGTTTCCGCAGGGTCTCTTTCCCAGTCTGTGCTTGGCGTTATGGCCGAGCGGACTTTTCGGAATTTTCTGTGTCACGGTCGAGTTTCTCTGACGTTCTGCCTGTGCCGAGTGGCTAAGATTCTCTCTGTGTATACAGTGTGTGGGGTGTTAGTCGCTTCCCATTGCCCCCGTCGGGCACGATGAATTGCCAGGGTCGTGGTGTGCGTTCATTGCGTTCAATGTCGGCTTTGGCTGCTTCAACCTTCACCCTGGACCGTGACGCACTTAAGGCCTGTTCGGGTCCAGCAGGGAGTATAGAATCAGGGGTCTCCGCCCTTGGTACCAATAGGAGCATAGACTTTAAGGGGCGGAGCCTCCTAACATACAACGAGAGTTACTGTAGCTTTGTAACTACAGTTCTATGAAGGAGGCGTAGCCCCTTAGGGTTTTATACCCCACTGGACCCCTATCAGTCTTGCTGAATTGGTTTCAGAGGACAAAATGACAGACCTTCGGAGTTATATAGGCTATGCTGCTCCATCCTGATTAGCTGAAGCCAGTCACGTGATGAATTTCAGTAGTTCCGCTTACGTGGATTGGATGTACACCCAGCTACAGTGACTCTGGGAGTCCTTTTCAGGGACCTGTTAATGTGCTTCTTACTTTTTGGGCTCTTACTATGTCTTATTTTTTATTTAAATGTATTTTATTAAATTTTATGTGATTTTATGTGATTTTATTTTATTTTATATGCCCACTCGGTCTGATTTAATTTTATTCAGTTGCGTTTCTTTTATGCTACCTGACTGCTGGTAAAGCACTTTGTAACAGTAATATATAGATGTAATATATAGATATATAAATAAAGATTTACTTAATCACTTCCTTACCTTGTGAAAACAGACCAGAACGCAGACTGAAAAAGATGATGTGCACTACAGAGTCTTCCCCCCAAAGGCCTCATTTTACTGTATTTCATGCTGTTGTCTTGCCAGATCACTAGATAAATAGATAACTATTTAAAACAGATACATCAGATGTGTGTCAGGGAGTCACAAACAATTAGATTCAACGTCTGACACATGAAATTAATTTGTGTGAAAGATATTTCAAACTGACTTTTATATGGAGTGCAAAACATGTACTAACCCCTAGAAAAAAAATCTTTTTTTTTCCGTATCTCATTTGAAATTGTAGTAATGGAGGAAAACACTAGGGCTGTAACATTGGCTGATTATACCAATTAGCAGATTATTTGACTCCTCTCTGACTCTCTGCTGCCCTCTCATGGCCGCTTGATGTAACTGTCCCAAACCCCTGTTCTCTTCTCCTCTCTCCTCTCTCCTCTCTCCTCTTCTGGCGAAACGTGACGTCCTCCGTCCTCCGTCCTCCGTCCTTCCTCCGCAGCGACCTGAAGCTCCGGGTGCGCATCCTCATCGACGGCACGCTCATCATCTTCCGGGTGAAGCCCGAGGACGCCGGGAAGTACACCTGCAGCCCGAGCAACAGCCTCGGCATCTCACCCTCAGCATCAGCACACCTGACTGTTCAGTGTGAGTGTTACCGTGGCAACGTGGTTGTAGGGGGGGCGCAGGGAGGCGGAGCGACAGTGCAGCAGCAGCAGCAGCAGCAGCAGCAGCAGCAGCATTGTGCGAGGAGGAGGAGGAGCAGGATGAAGGATGAGGAGGAGGATGGAGGGAGGGAGGGATGGAGGAAGAACAGCAGCATG
>OMKR01058069.1:0-13407 GCA_900302355.1 Cyttopsis rosea
CCCACACACGGCAGGAATGCAGCCATTGACTCTTTTCTCCTTTTGTGACAGAATTTCCGTAGCCCGGAGGCGGCAGATGTTCCGTCGTCCGGCCCCCAGAGGGTACTCGGCTTCCAGCGCCGCTATTCTCTTTGCCCGGTGACCCTTCCCAACTCTAGGTTCAACGGCGGCGGCTCTGAGGAGGCCGACGCCCCGTGGGGGCTCAACGTGGCCGCTGACCGGAGATGGAGCGGCGGGGAGGGCCGGCTTCCCCGATGTTCCCTCAGCAGCATCCCGTTCAGGGTGGATCGCTCCATCAGCATGATAGAGGGGAAGGTGGGAAGCTATGGAGGCAGCACCACCTCCCTCTCCACCTCCTTCTTTTCCAAAGCACCCGCCGCCTCCCCTCCCACCTCCACACGCTACAAGACCGAACTCTGCCGAACCTACAAGGAGAGCGGAGTCTGCAAGTATGGAAGCAAGTGTCAGTTCGCCCACGGTTTGGACGAGCTGCGCGGCCTGAGCCGACACCCCAAGTACAAGACGGAGTGCTGCCGCACCTTCCACACCGCCGGCTTCTGTCCCTACGGCGCCCGCTGCCACTTCATCCACAACGCCGATGAGCTGCAGGCTCCGCAGAGGCCCGAGGCGAGGCCTCCTCTGCTGCGACACAGCATCAGCTTTGCGGGCTTCTCCTCCTCTGCGCAAGCTCCGGGGTCCTCCTTCCGGCGCTCCCTCCTGTTCACACGAGCCTCCTCCGTCTCGCCTCCTCCGTCCTCCACGGGGAGTCCGGATCTCCCCTCCCCTGGTTTCCTGGAGCCGGGGGCGCTGAAGTACCGCTCCTACCCCTTCTCGGGGGGGTGGGACCTGCCCGGCGAAGGCGGCGACGCCCCTCCGCCGTTCTGTGCTGCCGCCGACTCTGTGAAACTCCCCGTCGGCGACCTCTCCTCCAACAGCCACTTCCCGCTGGCCTCCCTCCAGCGATGCTCCTCGGCCGCCTCCCTCTCAGAGGAGGGCTACACCTCTTCCTGCTCCCTCGGCTCCTCCAGCGGCTCCGAGTCGCCCGGCTTTGAGGGCCGACGCCTCCCAATCTTCAGCCATCTGTCCATCACAGATGAGTAGAGGTGGAAGGACTGTTTCCACATGACCACACCATCTTCCACACAAAGACCGGCTGAGAAGCTTCCAGATGTGTTGGTGTTAATCCAGAGATATAAAATGTACTTTGTGAATATTGCATGTTTTCCATCCAAGCAGCAGTAGCTGCTCAGTGTTGCTTCAGTTTTCGCTGACTTCTCTTTGTTGTTTCTTGTTCTAACTGCTGTATACTGTTGTATACTCATTTACTAGGAAATACTTCACTTTGCTTCCCTGGTTTCCTGCTCAGCAGGAAGTTCTGTGTGAGGATTTCCTTTGGTCGGTTGGTGTTTAACTGTTTAACTCCTGTGCTGTTCGCTTTCTTATCAGGTTTTTAACAGGATCGTTTGTTGCAGAGGCTTTGGAAGTTTACACATCTGCTTCCGCGTGGCTGCTGTTTATCATGGGAAGTGGAAGCCTTTGCCTCTCTAGTCACCAAAGTTCTTAGACCATAACCCGATAGTCTGAGCTATGTTATTATTATACACCTCATTACAGTTATTTATGTTTTTTTTTTAGGATTAATTTTCTTGTGTTGGTTTTTTCAATTCAGGAGAAATTATGCTTTAACGATTCAACATTATCCATCTGCTTGGTTTAAGGTTTTGACGTTCTTTGTGCAGTGAGTATTGCAGTTGATGTTGCCTTAGTGACAATGTGAAATTAGAAAGTCTGATATCACACAGTTGAAGAAGAACGAAGAATGATTTATTGATCACACATTTACCACACACACACACACACACAGTAGTGGCGAACGATGAGATATAGTCTCTGCTTTTATCCCATCCTGGCCATCCTTCCTCCAGGGGCAGCCAGGAGCAGTAGGCAGCCCTCACTTTGTCAGCGCCTGGGGACCAATTCCAGGTGGTGGGTCCATGCCGTGGTCAGGGACAGAACAGGAAGTGTTCTGCACGTTTTTTTTTTTTTGTTTTTTTTAGTCGGGGTCCTTATATTGGAGGAGACCCATGCGAACACGGGGAGAACGTGCAAACTCCACACAGAAAGGCCCCTGATCGGGCGATAACCCAGGAATCGAACCCAGGACCTTCTTGCTGTGAGGCAACAGTGTTAACCACTGAGCCACCGTGCCGCCAGTTTGTTCTATTCATGCATTTACATAGCTACACTTTGCTGCATTATGCAGTGTCTTTATTTTGTTCATCAAGTCGTTATTTCAGGAACTCACTTCATGCTAAGTACAAGTTGCCTCAAAGACAAAGCCCTTGCAAGGTGATATGTGGCTCTCACTCTTCTGATGACTTGAAATCATGTTGAAATCATGTTGAAATCACGACGGTTGTCTCCTGAAGCGACGCTGTTTTGCCTCGCAATCCAGCAACATGTTTTATTTTAGTTAATTTAAAACCATATTTATTGTGTTGTTTATAGCAAAAGGTATATTTTGTTATTGTTTTTTTCAGTCCATTAATCGTTTACATTCCATGGGTTGATATTCAGGCTGCTTTTCTTAATATATTTTTATTTCAAAATAAAAGTCTTTGGAAAGCCTGCTGGCTCTTATCTTAATTGTCATTACACTTCTTTCCAGTAAGTAATGATGTGGTATAAGCATATACATCAAAATGACTGTAAAGAATGGGTATAGGTCATGATGAAATTAACAAGGGACACGTCATGTCTAGTGAAAGCAAACCCATCTTTCAAAATATACAAGGAAGCTAAACTGGTTCTTTATTGTGGTAAAGAGGAAAAGTGGAAGCAGGACTTCCTTGTTCTTGGGATGTTGGTTGGGAAAGGATGTAATACGAGGGAAAGAAAGGAAAAAAACCCTATATATAACCTGTATATATAGCCTGGCTCTAAGCATGTGTATAGCAGGACTGGAACCATTTTTTAAGCGTGTGCGAGTTAAAACTTTGCGTGTTCGCATTTGTGTGAGTGCATGATGATCATGAGGCCGACTGAGTGCCCCTCCGGCACAGTCTTCATTGTTATGACACCAAAGTGAGTTTGTCATTTTCTGCACAGAAATAAGACACAGGAGTAGGGCACAGGTCTGTTTCCAGTCAAGAGCCAACGTTCTTCCTCCTTTAGGTGATTCTGCTGTATTATTAAAAACAGGAAATTCTCATTATTTGCCGAGTTGAATTCTTGAAGAGGCAGACCATTCAATTAGCAAAATAAAATGACAAAAATTGTGCAAAAAAGAAGAAGAACATCTGCTGATCGCGCAAGCCTAGCACGTAGCGGTGCTGATGATGAAACGTGCAAAACAATCCATTTAGCTGTTACCGTTTACCATATAATAGAAGATGACCTATTTTGTTAGCCACTGCTCGTGGCAGAGAAACTTAATGTTCAGATTTAAGTATTTTGCAAATATCTCTCAAAAGTCTCAAGTCACTGTCAATCTTTACATCGATGCAAAACTAGGGTATGCAAATTAAGACAACTATTCATCAGTGTGGAAGGTCATTGCTTAATTCCATGCTGTACCAAAAAAAAAAAAAGTGCGACCAAATCATGTGATGAACAGTGGAAAGTCTAGTCTGGAGCCCTGAATAGGCTGTGCATAGCCTGTACATGTAGCCTGGCCCTAAGCCTGCAGTTCCGCCTGCCACCCGCCACCGGAGTGGCTTTTCTAGGAATCTCAGACAAGACGGTGAGGACAAACTGATATATTGCAGAGCGGCAAGATGGTGCAAGATGGTGCAAGATGGTACAAGATGGTACAAGATGGTACAAGATGGTGCAAGATGGTACATGATGGTACATGATGGGAGCAGATGGAAGGTGTCATGACCAAGGCTTCCCTCTGTGTGTGTGGGGACAGGTGGTTTTAACCTGTTGCTCATCAATTCCTCTGATGAGCAACAGGTGTGCTGCCACGCCTGCTCCCAGGTCCAAAGCTTGTAAATGTAGCCTGGCCCTAACCTGTATATACACTGTAAATTCTAATAGCTGTCATGACTTACATAGGTTAGTTAATTTTGCTCAGTTATCAGCAGTATATACTTCTTCCGAGGTTTTATAAAGTAAGTTAATTGCTTGCAGAGTGAAAAAACTATTTACGAATTGTTTTGAGTGAAGATAACTTTGTTTTATGTTATTCTACCACAGCTGGGTGTGAGTTGGCAGTTCAGTCTGGTGCGGGGCCATGTGTCTCATTTTGTCTTTTGATGAACAATAAGGTAAGTTATCAAGCAAGCAATAATTGTGTGTGAATTTGTTTCTGACTGCTGCCATAGCATTGGCTAACATGGGCTAAATGTTAACATAGCTAACAGTAGCAACTTGGGGAATTGGAGGGACAGAATTTTTTGGCGGCTTCCCAAAGTCTCAAATTTGAAATGTAGCTTCGATAGTTTTCTGTTTTCACCGAGTTGACACAGTGAACGCATTTTGGTCGCAGGTTGGAAATTCTGAGTTAAGTGAATACAACATGAACATCGACTGCAGAGGCAACGCTAAACAAGACACGGTTTGCAGCCACGTTGGCCGGACAATTGGGAGACATATTTGACTAAGTTATACTGCCTTTCCACTAAAATTACCGCATATATGTAGGTTTTTTTTAAACACGAGTAAACCCTCTAAAAACAGCTGATTGACGCCATTCCCATTGCCAGGAGGCGAGTCTGCCTTTCTGTTTGCTTTACTGGTGTCATGTTCAATGTCACAAAAAAGCAGCATTAGGAGGACATTCAAAAAGGCAATGTCACACATACAAAACACGTTCTAGTTTACAATGCTTGCTCACTGCCTCGGTTCCTGAACCTGTGGTGTTTCCCACAGGATTTTGTGAGACACTGGTGTGTGGACCTAGGCCCGGACCCTCTAATTCTTTCTACATTTTAAAGTTAAATGCATCATTCTGGTGCACTTGACTGCCGGAGCCACTGCTGGCCACGGACCCTCTCCGAGCTCCCAGTCAATGAGGACAGTGTCCTCCAGATCTGTTTCCTGTCAACCGGCAGCTCAGAAACGTCCAGTCCCTGCATCTGCCTCCCCCTCACCATCTCGCTCTGCCAGTGGGTCACCACCACCAGCCTAAAAGGCCGGCAGTGGCTCTGGCAGTCAGTCGCCAAGCACCGTTTGATATTTCAGCTTTTGACTAGTACCGTTGTTAAAGATGTCTTTATATATGCAGGTTCATAACTTGAGTCTTCAATATAAACTAAACAAAAAATGTAATTGTTAAATTTCATATTTTCTCTTGTAGTAATTATTTATTTGCTGTGTTGGAATTATCAAGGAATGTGTCTCTAATCTACAAACCACAACACTGTAAGTGGAACTTCCTTTTAACTAAGAAATTCTTTGTCCTTTCAAAAGAAGTGCTCACAGCAACTGCCTTGAGGGCTCTTCACAGCTGCTTCAACAGCTGCTTTGTCAACTGGAGGTGAGAGAGGTTTCATCTTAAGGAGCTATAACCAGCAGTAGAGCAGTTTTGGACAAAGTGTTAAAATTCTTGCAGATGCAGTGGATCTGTAAGCAGTGTATTTTTTTTTATGTAGACAAAAGAGGACAGAAGTTAAAGCACTATTGCCTAAAACACTCGACAACAGCAAATATCATGTCCTTTTTATAAGGATTGCTTGTGCACTTTCAAATTTTTTAATGCACTCAAAGTGCATTAAAAGCAGTTTGAGACTGTTTGGCCCTCTCAATCAGTCATTGGGCAAGCAAGAAAACCCACAGTTACGTTTCACTGCCAGTTAAGTGAATACATACTGTAGAGCCCTGCACTGACGCTGAGTTTTTCACACTTGCTAGATGACTCAGCTGGAATGTAACCTGGCTGCACTAATTTTGACAATGCAAACGATCCTGCACATATCCGAACGTAATTCAGCAGATTAACCAGATCCACTTACTTTCACAGCCATTACTACAAAGTGCAGTCCAGAAGATTATCAGTCAGCATTGTGGTGATGTGGATAATTCCATAGTGAGTGACATTGTAAGTGTAGTTTCAGAGGAGGATCCCTATCAACAGTTGGCAGGAGAGCAGCTTGTATACAGCGAGAATTTCCAATTGTTATGCCAGTTGAGTTTTGTCTTGACAGAGATGATTCTGTTGTCCCCACACTGAAAATGCTACAGGCTTTAAGCAATAAGGATATTTTGGATAAGGTGCTGCGTGTAGAAACGATTTCATCTGAAGGATTCAGAGACGGCTCTCATTTCAAAGAAAATGTTCTTTTGAATGTGGAAGAATTTAGGATTGCTCTTGAGCTATATCTAGATGACTTTGAAGTGGCTATTCCACTGAAAGCATCCAAGAAATAAACAAACTATGTGCAGTAAATTGGATACTTGATGATCTTGACTACAAATATCAGTCACTCTATTTAACTTGCACTGATGTGTAAGGTTAAGACTGTGAATGAACATGGCTATGCAGATTTTCCTCGTCCTCTCATTCAGGATCTTGCATGCATGTTGAACAACTAGCAGAAAGTATTAAAGGCACTGTATTGTATGTAGCAGTGGACAACCTGGGTGCTCATTCTGGCAGGATTCCATGAGAGTTTTGCAGCAGATCACTGCTGTGGGATTTGTATGTGTAAGCGAGATGACATACAGGATAAGGTCCGATCAGGTCTACCAGCCAAGGACAAGAGAGAACCATGACAGACATGTGCAAGAGGTTATACATGACCACACTGTGGCCAGACATCATGGTGTTAAAAGGGAGAGTCCATTGAATGAAAACTCGACACATTTTCATGTGGTAATTTTTACCTGACATTCTGCATGACTTTTTGGAGGGCATAGTACCAACAGAATTGTCACAATGTTGTCAGGATTTGATTACCAAGAAGTATGTTTCTTTGAATAAGGCTATTAGGCAGTTTCCTTACACCTTTTCTGATAAAGCTGACCAACAGGTAATTCCACTGCTCCTGGCTGCCCCTGGAGGAAGGACGGCCAGGATAGGATAAAAGCAGAGACTATATCTCATCATTCATTCATTCATTCATTCATTCATTCATTCATTCAACAGGTAATTCCAAAGACCTTCATCTTTAAGAGAACCTTCCCTCACATGGTAATGTCATCACACTTTACTGAAGAGTTAATCCACTTCTTGGTTTGCAAAATCTCAGAACATACTGCGTGTCTAGATTCTGGTTTCATGATCCTAGAGGTCACAATAGGTCATTTTATTCAGCAAGGTCAAGTTAAAAAATGGTGTCATCACATTAAAATGGTTACTATGATTTCCATATTTCATTCCACATTAATGCAATTGGGCTCTTTGCATTCACAAGAGTCTCAGCTTTGTAGCAATACCCTATTTATACAATTCCATGACTGTTTAGGTACCACAGTGTGCAGGAATAGGGAAAGGAAATTTAGGCAAAGATAACAAATTTTCGTAGTTTCTGTTGATACTGGAAGCTAACGGCTAGCTTCAAAACTGATCTTGTGACAGTTCATCAAAGACGGACTGCGCAGTGAACCCGCCAGCGGGTTTGCGGTGCTAAAGTGTTAATCACTCTTTCTAGGACCATGGGAAGCTATAAACTAAGAATCATCATAAATGAAGAGGGCATGTGGAAAGTGTCACAGGATGGAAAACCAAAAATGGTTGAAGAGCTGAAGATAAAAATCTAACAAATGCAATCTTTTTTTTAATTCCAAATTTCTTGGTTGATGTGGATTCAGATTGAGACGGGCTAATCTTGCATTTTTATGAGACCAAACATACCTGAATGTACAGAGACATGAAGCATGATATTTTGGAAAAGCTTGGTGAAGCGATCTACAAATTTGATGCCTATTGAAATGAAGAATGATGCCATTCTGTGACATTAGTGCTCATAAGCAAACATCCCTGCCTGAGGGAACCAGGCTCACCAGATGGGTGTTCAGACTGGAGGAATATCTTGACATACAAAATGGGGAACTAAACGCATCGCACTACAGTGAGAAGAGCAGGATGTATAGAGGTTGCTATAAATGGGGGGACAAAAGGTGCCCCGGAAATGGCCTCAATAGACCAAAAAGGTATGAGGTAAATTTCTTATCGGACCTCCCTGAGAGGGCAGAATGAAGATGGGCTGAGAGAAAGCTCCTGGTTGAAGAGATGAAAAGACGGAACCCCAGTGGAACTGTCATTGCATCAAAGATGGACCAGACCTTCCCACTGCAGAGATGGGAGATTGTGGAGGCCGGACCTCCAGTGAAAACATTGACAGTGCGGTGGCCAGCTCTTATTACAGAGACAAGTAAATAGTGATATTCATATGCTTTTTTGTTTCCCCCTATAATTTACTGTGCATTTAGTTTTAGGCATGGGCCGGTAGCACATTTTCCAAAATTTCCACACTGGCACAAGCATATTTAGTCACTGTACTTTTTTTTTTTTTTCCTGTGTTGTAGGTGTTTGTTGAATTCAACAGGATAACCTCCACAAACCTGGAGAAATACTTTTTTGATGCTGTCGACCACTACACACCATGCTTTGTCACAGTCTTCCAAGAAGTGTTGGAGAGAAATTGGCTGAGATTGTGCAGAAAATTGATTCAGAGGTGAGTCTACTACAGGCTTGATATATTTTTATTTATCATGGTGAGTTGACCACTAGTAGTTTTAATTTTATTTATTTATTTTTGATCTGTGAAACAACAGTGGTTAGGGAAAAGAAGATGGGACATTGGCTGGAGAGACACAGATGTGAACAGCTGTAAAAATTTTGCATTTGGCCAAGGATACTAATCAACATCCCTGCTGAGGTTCATCTAGCTGGGTAGGCAGTATTCAAAATCTTATTTTTGTTTTTCTAGACCTTTTTAGTTGCCCTACATGTATGTACTAAAATGCATACTGCAGTTAGTTGTCAATGGTACACACAAACAAGACAACACTGGCTCTATATTATTAACGAAAAAGGGAGGTGGGGTAGGAGGCAAGGCGACAGCACAACATGGAGAAAATACTGAATATCCATTGATAAGTGTATACTATTTACAGTATTACAAAAGTACATTGGTGTATTTATAGTATTACAAAATGCATGGATGTTGATTTATGGTACAATGGACAAAGTACTTAGTATACGGTGGATGTGCCGTATTTACATTGTTAAATAGGGGTCATTGTGTGCAAAGTATTGGGTAGTGTTTCAGGTAGTAGTATGCATTTGGGCAGTGAAGGGGGGTGCGTTCTAATGACTTGGCCTTGAAGAACTTGTCATCCTGATGGAACAGTAAGAAGAGACTGTGACATGGGTGCGAGCTGTCTCTTGGTGATGTAGCAGGCCCTCTTTGTGAGTCAATTGGGGTAAATGCCGTCAGTGGATGTGAGTTGGACACCCGTGATATGTTGAGTTTTCACCACCATCTGGAGTGCCTTTTTTGTTCAGTGTTGTCTTCAGGTGTTGCAGGAAGTTGACAAGGTGTTCTGTCTTCCTGACAAAGACCATGTCAGGGAGTCTGTCATATGTACGCTAAGGAACTTTAAACTGCTGACTCTCCACTGATGTCAGGGACATAGTTTGTTGGCTTGACACGATGTCTGCAGGTGTAGGTCTCATCATTGTAATACTCAAGTTGCAAAGCACCTGGAACAATTAAATTACTTTGTCGTAAAGTAGCAAAAGGATAAATCAATCGCATTCGTCATGTTTTTAATTTGATGAACTGAGATGATTGACCCAAGAAATATACAGTATGTAAGATACCATATACGGACAACCTACAACCCCTATAGAACTTATGTTGCTACCTATATTGTTTTCAGTATTTTGTAGTGTTGGCGATTTATAGTATTCTGTCAAAAGAGTTGTGCTTCTTTGCTGTTGACACTAAAACTGTGGATTATATCTTAAAAACCACCACCAATCAGTACCTGTTCTCTACACTGTGATGACAGTTGTACTGTAACTTTTGAATGTTGCATAATCTTGAACTGTATTTGTTCATGATCCACTTCTAGAAACCAGATGTGACAGCGATGCACACCCTTGTTCTCCGAGGCCTTCCTGTTCTACTTGGTGATGAACCCAGTAACTTCTACAATACCTCCCTTTGTAAGTTCTTATAGTTGCATCTTAAAGGAGCACACAGAATTGTGGGGAAATTTGCATTGTATTTGCCGGTATCTTACTGAGAGTCAGATGGTAAGATACCATTGATTTAGAGGGAGCCCTTTTCTGCATGTCACCGCCTCTCTCCCCTGCCTTTCCTGTCTCTCTACTGTCATTATCGAATAAAGCAGAAACGCCCCCAAAAAAATCATTAGAACATTTTTTTGTTGAATATGGAGATGGTGAAAGGAAGCCGCCATACAACTAACTCTGTTTGCTCGGTTGCACTGCTCAACAGTGTAGTATTCTGCACAAGAGATGGAACATGTCTCCCTCGCATACACTAGGTAGTACAAGTCAGCGAGGACAGCAAAGGAAATTGAATGTTAGGAAGACTTCAATACTTAATTTCATTCATGTTCTTTACTGGTCAAAAAAAGTTTTAGGCCTACTAATGTTGATAAAACTGCGAAATGCAGGTGCGTGTAAAGTGAAAACTTAATGGACAAGGCTGGAAAGCAGTGTAGGCAGGACGGATGACTCAACAATTACATTTGGAATTCAATTGATAATGCCTATCAACATTTCCCTGTTGTAATGTTGTTGTTTGGTTTTATACAGGATTCTGACAGTGATGAGGCCTGGACAGAAGTATATTTTGGGGTGCTGACTGTCATCTCCACCTTGACCCAGTGTCTACTGCCATCATTGCTGAGGGGGGTACAATCTCCAGAACCTGCCTCTAGTTTGGGCTGTCCTATGCGTTACACTTGGACTACCCTAAAGCCATGAAAAACACATTCAACTTCATACAAAGAGCAATGCTTGTCTTTGGAGAGAAACAAACTGCCCCCAAAACTGCTAACTCTTAAAAATCTCCTTGAGTTAGAATGTAAATAATCAAGAGTGACGTTTGGCATTAGATCTCACTTGTTTATGACAGTGGATTCAGTTGTTTTTAATTGTTATGTTAACTAAATTAAGGCACTCCGGTCAGCCCATGGGTTCATCAGCAAGTTGCGTCTAGAGGCTGCAGGTGTATGTTCATTCACACATGTGTGAGATCCATTGCCAGAGTCTTTACTCTCATATTGTTACGCCTACTGAATCAAGCCACTTTGCACTTATCAGCCTGTTGGTTCTTTCCAAGTTTGGTCTATAAACAGTGTTATTGTTATTACAGAATTAAAGCCATTGTTCAGGATTATATGTTAAATTAAAGGTCGGGGTTGGATTTTTTTTTTTCCAAAATTATAATTTCATTCATTTTTATAAAGCCCAACTGGTAATTTTAATTGATTTTTGTAACATCAACTATTTTGGTAATGGAACCATTTATTACCATGGAGTATTGGCCACAGTCCTGACTATGATTTTGTTACATTTTTACCAGATTCAAAAGGTTAAAAAGCTTGATTTTACTATAGTACATTTCGTGCCAATGGTTGATATTTTCATGGGATAAACCTGTTGCAACGATAATGTGGTTGTGTGTGTGTGTTCCTGTCCTTTTGTAACCTTTAGTGGTGATCAATAGGAACTGCAACAACACTGAATAGCAGTTTAACTTATTGTAAATAACTACTGAAAATGAAATATAATGGTCAGTATTCCACTAGAGGTATATTGTGGAATGGAAGACGGTACAGTTACTCGAGTACTATGTTTGAGTACTAGAATAATTCTGTTTTATGATTTTATACTTGTACTCTTCCACCCCAGCAATCTGGCTCTATGACATCATCACTTGTGACGTCATTGTGAGAGCAAAACACAAGCAGCGGCGATTCTAGGGGGTGGCCCCCTAAAATCTCATTGGCCACCCCAGATCTGATAGGTAGTTGTTCATCAACACAAGAAGGCGGGACAAACACTGGTCAATCAATGATGACCGCTGATATAGGGCCAGTTTGCCATTTCCAACTACTACAGGAATGGTAGGACTGAGGCCCTGAGAGCTGATCTCTGGTCAGCACGAGCACGGGGGCAGGACCGCCACGTAAACCACGTTACACTGTGTTAAAATAAACATGTTAAAATTAACGTTGTCTGTTCACCATCAACGGTACACGCCACCATGTTGCCGTGACATGCTAGATATGACATTTACAACCCCCCCGCCAACAAGGCTTTGGTGTGCCACCCCAAGGTTTGCTGAGGGCCCATCTGGCCACCCCTGTGAAAAACCCTGAACACAGGGAGTAAAAAGCAGTGAGTCAGAGTGACACGCAGGCAGTCAGACCACACCAGAGACTGGGATTAACATCTCCTCCCATCAGCCTCGTCTCTGCCCTTGAATCGGTTTCATTATTTTCCTGGCTGGAGAGGTGGAAACCATCCCCGTCTCCCAGCCCCCCTCAGACGCCGGACTCTCTTCCCTCCGCTGACGGAGTGGCGACAGAGATTTTATAACGCTCCAAAACGGAGCCAAGAGGAGGTGCACAAGTCTAGTTCTGTCTCAGACAACTTGGATTACAATACGCTGAAAGGTTATTATGGAATATTTGCCCAATGACACCAAAAAAATACCTGCCTACTGCAGACTTCTGTACCGTTCCGCAGTTCCACACCGCTTCCATTAAAGACCTAAAGTCAGCTCCTGTCCCCGGTACTTTGTGGGAGAGGGTTCCACTCGCTGTACAGCTGCGTACGCCTTCACGTGGCGAGGACAGAAGAACTTCACTACATTTATGTGACGATTGTACAGTGAGTTGGCAGAGCAGTGTAACATATAGGTGAGCATTTGCTGTTTAGATGTCTGTCCATTTGACCTTGATTTATTATGTGTAACTGTAAATAGGATTATGGGAACCTGTTTTTCACTAATGTATAATGGATGTTGGAATAGTCAGCACCCACATCTGCTCCTCCCTCCCTGACAACCTGGACCCCCTTCAATTTGCATACCGCCCCAATAGATCTACGGACGACGCCATCTCCCTGGCAGTTCACACTGCCCTCTCCCACCTGGACAAGGGGAACACATACGTGAGGATGCTGTTCATTGACTATAGCTCAGCATTCAACACAATTGTGCCCGCTAAGCTCGTCCCAAAGCTCAGGATCCTGGGTCTCAACACCTCCCTTTGCAACTGGATCATGGACTTCCTGACGGGCAAACCCCAGGTGGTGAGAATGGGAAACCTCTCGTCCTCGGCACTGACCCTGAACACCGGAGCCCCGCAGGGCTGCGTACTCGGCCCCCTCCTGTACGCCCTGTTCACACATGACTGTGTGGCCACACAAAGCACCAACAACATCATCCTTAAGTTTGCGGATGACACCACCAT
>OMKR01058136.1:2754-14335 GCA_900302355.1 Cyttopsis rosea
TAAATTACAGGTCAGAAAGGTAGAGAGAAACATGTCCCATCGTATGCACAGGGAGATGAATTTCAAATATGAACTTGATGAGTATGTATGTATGTAAAGTGCAACCTCACCAACCTCTGCACCGGGGCCCGACAGGAAAGACCAAACACAGAAAGAGTCACTGAACAGAAGCGGTGGGATGCAGCGAGGCGTCGGGCGTGCGGCTTTACTCACTTTCCTCCTTACCTCTTTCTTCTTCCTCTCCTCCTCCTTCCGCTTCTTCTCCTCCCTGATCTGGGCGAGGCGCTGCTTCTTGCGCTCCAGCTCGGCTTTCAGGTCGCTCTTGTCCGACATGGTTCCCCCCCCCGGCCCCCGTGGGCCTGCGGCGGGAAAACGAGCAGAGGAGGATGGTGTGAGGGACTTTACGAAGATACTGCACGTCTAGATGTCTTTTCCTGCGTTACAGCAGAATAATGACTCTGTAGACTTCCTTCTGATCGCCTCCGCCTGCTCGGTCCTAATATACAGTATAGTTATAAATAAATAACAACAGTCAACACAGAAATATCATCAAATTATCAATATTGAAGTATTTGTCAAAGAATATTATGATATTTGATTTTGTCAATATCGTCCAGCCCTACTATGCAGAAAAACTCAATACATCTTGGCATAGATTAAATAAAACTTTAAAAACCTTGTGACATTAGTTGTAACATTAGTAACTTTATTTACATTTTTATTCTGAACATTGGTTACCCAACCAATGTTCAGAATAAAAATGTAAATAAAGTTTTATTCAGAATTTAGAATTGATCAAACTGCAAGGAGCTCCGCTCTGACGGTCGACTCTGTAACGTAAATAGACCTGAAGGAGAAGTGACCCACACTGGACCCCTGTCTATAACTAGACTGGGAACAAATGAACACAAGAGGAGGAAGACAAAGAGGAAGATAGAACAATAGAACGATAGATGACAGACAGACAGACAGACAGACAGACAGACAGACAGACAGACAGATAGATAGATAGATAGATAGATAGATAGATAGATAGATAGATAGATAGATAGATAGATAGATAGATAGATAGATAGATAGATAGACAGATAGATAGATAGAACCATAGAACCATAGATAGATAGATAGATAGATAGATAGATAGATAGATAGGCAGACAGACAGACAGACAGACAGACAGACAGACAGACAGACAGACAGATAGACAGATAGATAGATAGATAGATAGATAGATAGACAACAATAGGCAATAATAATGAAGTAATTAAAACAAGTAAAAAATAGAAAAACAACATAAAATAGAACATCTGTTCATCTCCATTAAACCTAAAAATCAACAACGCGTCTGTATCACCAGTTCACACGATGTCAAAAACAGGAAAATGTGCACGGATCCAAAATGTCTCCATACTGTGTTGATATTGTTATTATTAAAATTATAATAATAATAATAATAATTATTATTATTATTATTATTATTATTAATAATAATAATAATAATAATATATAACGTGATCATCGCACTGAGCCCTACCTGCTCCTCTGCTGTGGGTAGTGATGTGTCACCGCTAAGATGCTGTCTCACTGCTGCGCCCACCGATCAGCGCATCGATCGCTCCGGCATCTATCGAGCAGCGGCTGCAGACCCTCCGATCAGGCTTCTAAACCGGACATGTTTCAATCCGTCCTCTCAGCATCCGACGGCCCAGATAAAGCATGAAGCAGGTGCCTCGCACGGCGCATCCCCGGCCCGAAGCAAAGCAAGCAGGGTGACGACGACGGCGAGGAGGAGAGGAGGAAATCCCACCTCCCGCTCGGCTCGGGCTCTGAAACGTCGCCATCTGCTGGTCAATTGTAAAACGACACTTTGCCGGCAACCTTTGTGCTCGCGCTGCTTTATTGCTGCGTTCAGTAAAAACTCGGAAATTTTGTACTTCCGAGACAGCAGTCCCCACTGCCCACTACCGAGCTAAATATTTGTTTCTATTGCCTCTGTTCGGGAAAACATGGAAGCCTGCAGTAGATTTGTTTGTTTGGCAAGATGTTGCTTTCACATAAAGTTAACAATAGTTTAGATAGATAGTTTAGAGTCGTTTAGCTCCAACACGTGTTCTTAAATAACAACCCTTACAAAGGGAATTTTGTTCACCCTTCACGGTGTGCGCCGCCATTTTGCCGTGGCGTCGGCTCTGTTCCTTCGGCAAACTCGGGTCCGTGCGATCTGCCCCGGTATTCTGACTAGAAAGGTCGTCCCCTTTCCCCTACTTTTCCAAGTTGGAGGTCTCAGTTTTCCGAGTTCCGTGTCAATGGAATGCAGCATCCGTAGCGGTTGAAGTGATTTAAATGTATTTTTCTTTATTTTTCTTTTTTTACAATATACAATACAATATACAATATTCATGAATTTAGAATTTAGACATCAAGTGCATCAAGTTTAGCTTCGTGCTGTTGGACCTTTGGGTTATGAATGTCATACGTCTGAACTTGAATGTCATAGTTGTGATAAATCTCATATTAACATCGCGTCTTGGTAAAAAAAAAAAATAAGTCAAATAGGTCCATTTCCACCAAAGACTCCAAGATTCCTGGACAGAAAATGACATCTTTCCAGCATCAATTTTTAATTTTAAATTTTTTAAGAATGTACAAACAATCAGTCATACCAATTCAAAATAAAACAAAAGAGCAATCATAAAAACAATGACTACAGTACATCAGAGAATGATAAAACAAAATAATAATGAATTAAATTAAATTAAATTAAATTAAATTAATGAATTGATGAGTAATAAATAAATACATAGACCAATATATTAATTAATACAAACAATAAGATTCCTTTTGGTGACAGACTTCTTCAGACAAACATTTCTGAACACATTTTAACTACTGACGTGCATTTGCTATTAGTTACAAAGAGACTCAAAATTACATTCAATTTCAATCAGCAACAACTTCAACGACGGGGTAGAATTAACAATAGTGCGTAAATTGATCTCTTTACAGTCAAAATAAGTGACAATATATTTCCCTTCAATGATAATTGCACGTGTGGTCTTGCACAAGACATAATTCCAAAACGTATCTGTCAAACGATGTTTCATAATGGTCCGGTGACATCACGAAAACAGTCTAAACTCCGCCCCCCCAGTCCGGCGGTTCTCTCTCCCCATTGGCTGAAACCACCATCAATCTCCTTCACCCTGTTTTGTTTTCTTCAATCAACAACAGCGCTCCTCCACACAGTCAGCGGAGGCTGCCGCTTTATTCTGCTGGAAAACAACGTGGAGGATGTTAGAGACTATTGGCAGTGCACCGGCAATAATTTCTTTATTATTATTATTTTTAATTAATATTAATAATAATAGTAACAATAATAGTAGTAATAATAATAATAATAGTAGTAATAATAATAATAATAATGGGGATTTAAAGGTCTGCAAGAACTGGACCATGCATGGAAGGTCACCCTGCTCCTGATTGATTCGCTACTGGTGCTGCATCGATCCAGAGGGAAACATGAAGTTCGCTCATCTCTTGCTGAAGAACAGCTCGATGGCTGCGATCCCCAAGCAGGTGGAGAGGTTTTCCAAGTTCTCCCCGTCGCCCTTGTCCATGAAGCAGTTCCTTGACTTTGGTAAGTCCCCATAATAGAGACTGCGCGGGGCTGCAACAGGCTGGGGTCCGGCCCGTGTGTTCCTGTCAGCCGGCTGACACTGTTTTCCTTGATCTCTATCAAGTAAATGTTTTGTTTCTTCTCATCTAGAAAAAAAAGGTGGTCGATATCGGTGGTTCTCAACCTGGGGTGCGCGGACCCCTTCAGGGGTCGTTCGTGGCGTTCAGGGGGTCCCCAGCAAAATGATCAGTAGTTCAACTTCACCATTGGAGAACGCTTGTCAATGACTCTGTTAGTTAGTTTGTGTATAATACAACAGCGACTTATATGAAAATCTTCTCACATTTGGGTCCCAGAGACAAAATATTATCCAATGGGGTCCGTGGCCAAATGCGTATCAAATTGAGGGTCCTCGATATCAAAAAAGGGTGAGAATCACTGGTATCGATCGTGTCCAGGCTTTTAGATTTAATATATTTTTAATGACATTTTCATGCATGTCAGGCGGTATGAACGGGTTTTCATCCTCCTCGTTGTAAATGCAATCTTCCATGCTGCCTCAGGAAAGTCCTTTCCATTGAGGTTCCTGTCATTTTCATTTCTGAAAACAAGGCTTTTCTTCTTTTCCCTCAGAAAGTCGAACCCATGTTGTTGTTGTTTTTTTTTGCTGAATGCGTCTCTTTTTCATGTGACCGCAGGCTCGGCCAACGCGTGTGAGAAGACCTCCTTTGTGTTCCTGCGCCAGGAACTGCCTGTCCGATTAGCCAACATCATGAAGGAAATCGACTTCCTTCCTGACAAGCTCCTGGGCACTCCGTCCCTGCAGCTCCTCACCAGCTGGTAGGCGCATACCCCAATATAACACTAAACAAGCACGATCTACCGTCCAGCCCAAAACTCGATCTCGAACTCATCCAAATCACGTGCACATTACATAGACCAGGCTCAGACGTCTGCACGATTCAGTCACAGTTGTTGCGTCAGTGGAACTATTTTAGCATCAGTCTGTCATGAAACAAGGTCTCTGTTTTCGTATCCATGACCTCACATTGTTAGGATCCTTTCAAATATCCTACTGCTGCTCTTTGACTTTCTGCCGTACACCCCAATTTTGGATACCACTCCTATGTAGTAGGTCTATCAGGATCGTGAAATTTTAGTTGATGATTAATTGTCATACAAATAATCGTGCCACGATAAAAGTGTCCCAAAATAAAACTTATAATAGTGTAATAATACATGTTTTTTAATTTATTGACATTGAACACTGGAACACACATTTGCAGACAGGCAGGTAATTCCCTGAATCCAACTGATGAACAGTAAACTCACTCACATTGGTTAAACATTCCCATTACATTTGGAAGGAAACATGTGATTGTGGACAATCGCAATCTGGTGACAAAAGTGTGATCAGCCAATCTGCACTCCTTATATGTGGTGATCTAAGGAAGTGAGTTATTACTCTGTCTTTCACCTTTCCTGGTGTCTGGCTGCTGTAGAAAGCAAATTTGGGGGATGAACTGCTCATTGAAGTAATGTTTCTGGCCCAATGCTACCCAACCTGGGAACACACCATATGATGTTTGCACATGGATGAGGCAATCAGGTGCATCGGCTTCAAACACAATTATGGTCTTGGTGTTGCGCCATCCTGCTTGTTTCTATCTAATCTCTATCACCATGGTGATTGGTATTTGGGTAAGGTAGGCCTATAACAGAAGAGAGTTTAATGACAGTTTTAATACCATATATTGTGCTAGTTGTGCATGGGTCCACACTCACAGACAGATAGAGGGACACTGCGGGACACCGCGTACCTGGTGTTCCGTGGTGAAAGGTGAGCGAGGCTGTAAAAGCTGTGATTCAGGTGGAGACATCAGCGCCGTAGATGTCCGACTCGGATTTCCGACTTGAAAGGCCGCCCCTTTGTACTTAGTACCAAGTAGGAGGTCTCAGTTGTCCGAGTTCTGACGTCAATGGAATGCGGCATAGAATGGAGGTAGAATGGCCGCTATCAATTTCACATCTCGCAATGTTCAAAGTCTCAAGTCTGGAGTCGAGGCATTGTAGGGAGATCGCTCTAAAGTGCTCATTTATGTCCTTCCATGCTGACGTAAAGTCCAACACTTTCACTTACATCGCCTTCCTTTCCAATAGTTTACAACCTAACAACACGTAAGAGTATCATTAATTTGAATGGTATTGCAATGATAGTATCTTGAATCCAAATCTTCTGTGACTAAGTAAGTTATCACCTCAGCATCTGGGCCAAAATTACAATTAAAGGTTTGTAATGTACGAATGAACTGTGATTTACAGAACTACAGATTTTTATGAAGCGAGAGAGAGACGTTGATAGTTAAAAGCAGTATATGACCTATAAAAACAAGTCCATGACACTTGTATAAGAAGGCTAATTCATGGTGGAATATGCCAAGTCAGATGCATTAAGATAGAGCTATAGCCCACGGGTAGCGGCAAAAACAGCCTTTTAGGGCAGTGGCTAAAGCCCTGTCTTTATATGATTTTAACAAGAGTACCTTGGACTTTTGGTCTTTTTTGATGCATTTTTGTTCCCTGCCAAAAAACGATTGCAATATTTAGTTAAACTCCCTGAGCACCTTCTCCATTCATTTTTGTTACTATATGACCTTTTACTCCAGTATAACTGGTATTGAAAAAACAGTATTGATAAGGGAGTGGTATCGTGGTAATGAATGTCCCACTATACCTACTTTTATTGTGATTCAGTACCTAGTCCAACCTTTGCTCTTGTGTCCCTGACGTAGTGTTGGCCGATGTGTGCCCCCCCCCACATACTTCTTTTACACTCCCTTGTGTCTATATTTGGCTTTCGGCATTCTTAACCCCCGCCGTGAGAATTCTCTTTTCCCATTGCTACCTAAGAGTCAGACGTTCTGCTCCACGGTGCTGTTCAGACATGTGGAGAAGAAAAAAGGTCTCGAAAAAAGTTTTTTTGGAAACGTCCAACAGGGTGACTTTGAGACCTATCTATCGATCTACCCGAGAGCGGAACGTAGTCGGACGGCTGAAGGTCAGCCGAGGGACAGTGCGGGCCCCGTCGGAAAGGCAGCCGATCTCCCGGCGTCACCCTTCACCCAGTTTCCCAGACCGAGAGACAGAGCCAGAGCTGCTCGCCACCACAAAGTCACTTCCTCATGGCCTGCTCTGGCCTACATACGCTGCAGCTTACATAATGTGGGATAATGATCACACAGAGGGGATGTAAATCAGTTGTCTTATAAGTCTAATAGGTGTCCTCGCTCCGTGAACTATTAACCGAGTGTCCTTTTAAGCGGTATGTTAATCCACAAATCGCTCTACTGAATTAGATGTTGACATTTTCAACTCACTCCCACATGAAATGTCTTTATGTAAGTTGACCACAGTGCAGACGCCTGTTTACGATCTCGGAGGCTCTGGTTACTGGCCAGGTTTTGGGTCGAGGAAATTTACTGAAGCCGAAGTATTGCAGTTGATTTATTTTTTATGTATCCACCAGGTACTCGCAGAGCCTGTTGGAGATTGTAGAGTTTTTGGAGAAGGACCCAGATGATAAACAGGTCCTTACCAAGTGAGTCATCTATATATACACACACACACACACACACACACATTCCAGACCTCGCCAGCTTTCCTGCCCAAGCTTGTGTTGTCACTTTGATGTTTGGCATGTGGGCACCTGCACTCTCACATGGGAGTCCAGAACATTATTATGTGTGTGTGTGTTTACCATGCGTGCATACAGTGACCTACATTACCAAACCAATATATTTGAAACAATCCTCAATTGTTAAAGGTGTAACAATTGATAATTGTTTCAAATTGTTCTCTCTAAACATTAAAGTATCATATGACATCACTTCCGAGCTTATTTTCTCCGTGTTCACGTAGCTCAATCCAACTATTGGATCCACCCGTCCGTCTCTCTGGACAGCAACCGTCTTTTGTTCCAGTACAAAATGGGAGGCATGAAATAATGCAAAGAAAGAGCCTCAATTAGAGTGTAGCTTTCACAAGAAGGAGCTCTATCTGGGAGGCAACGGACTTGACTCGTCTGATCAGGATCTAAGAGACTACCATTCTCTCTAATGGTCCAAAATCACATTTCCAATCCCTTATCTCTTTGCCCCACCCTCCCAATCCAAGGTTCACAGAGACGCTGGTGAACGTGAGGAACAGGCACAACAACGTGGTGCCCACCATGGCGCAGGGCGTGGTGGAGTACAAGGAGGCCTTCGGCGTGGACCCCGTCACCAACCAGAACGTCCAGTACTTCCTGGACCGCTTCTACATGAGCCGCATCTCCACACGCATGCTGATGAACCAGCACAGTCAGTATAGCACTCAGTGGCGAGCAGTGAGTTAAACCCATGGACCAGCACGGCCACTAACATCCCCCAAAAAAAACAAAAAATGGAATGAATTGGCTAAATATGATTAAAGAATTGATATACAACAATAAACCTCAATATCAACAATTCACTCAAAAATAGGAAATTGTGCAAGTAATGTCTGGCCTATTTGTTATGGCTCTTGGTATCAGTTTCTATTAGGCATATAGTCCAATGCAACTCCCTATTTATGCCTCTACCTATCTGACTATTCTTATAGTTTGTATACGTGTGTAAACAACCAAACTATGTTGTGAACATCTGTTTTATTAGCGCTGATCTTCGACGGCAGCGTGAATCCAGCTCATCCCAAACACATCGGCAGCATCGACCCCAGCTGTGACGTGGTGGAGGTAGTCCAAGGTAATTCCAACACCACCCTGTGTCTCTCTCTAAATATACTATATATACTATGTATACTATATATACTATATATAGACCCCTCATTTAGATAAGGAACTGTACACACACACTGCATAGGTCTATAAATGTGTTATCTTTTTTCCACTGCTAGGTCTTTGGTGGACTGTACTGTAATAGTTTGATGAATGGAAATAATAATTAATAAATAATACATACTGTAGAAAAAAAGAAAAAAATTGGCACTCTACAATAAATCAAAAAATTAACTAAAATGTAGAAAACTTGGCAATATACAATAGACCTAAAAAATTAACTACGAAATTGAACAAAATTGGCAATATACAATAAACCTAAACATTTACAATAAAATAAATATAAAAATAAACAAGAAAAATAACCCTATAATAAACAATAAACAAGAAAATGTTGGCAATATACAATAAACCTAAAAATTAACAATAAACCTGTGTATCAACAATGCACATTGTTGACACACAAAAATAGCAAATTGTGCAAGTTTGCATACACATTAATCATGTCTCTAATTCTTTAATCCTGACACTGCAGTGGAGTAGTGGGATAAATAAATATACTTTATTTTTTCAGATGCCTATGTGACTGCCAAGATGCTGTGTGAACAGTATTACCTGACCTCCCCCGACATGCAGATCTCACAAGTCAACTGTAAGTCTCTAACTTTGAACAAGAAATCCAGTCGCAAATTCCATATTGTTTATTTTGGGATGGGGCTTTTCCTTCTCTGCTCTATATATAAGTAGATACAGTATGTGTGTTACTTTGGGGGAGGATATGGGCCCTGAGATCAGGCCAAGTCTTCCAGTGAGGAGCTGTTGGTTTAGCCGAGGCCTCGTGCGTCTGCTCAGCATCAGCTCAGCCGGCCGGTCAGTCACAGACCAGAGAGAGCTCCTGCTTACAGAGGATTCATTCCAACGCAAAGACACATGGAACTGCTTTATATCATCAGACGGATTACTTGGAAAAACAGTGGGTCACAAGGCATCACTGCATTTAAATAAATGTGTATGGAAATGAAGGAGAGGGCGGAGATCTCCATTTTTCGAATGTGGCAATGATATGTTTACAATATGTGGGAGTATAAAATATAGAGTAGATCACATTCTAATTCCAATGGTTTTAGAACAAAGCACCATTTTGAATCATGGAGTGTGAATAGAAGTGGGATTTCCTCTCATTGCTTATTCCCAGTGCCTAGTTCTCCACAGTGTCTGGTCTCCTTCCAGCTGCTGTCTGAGTAGTCAATTATTTTCTGTAAAACACACAACTTTCCAACACCCACAGGCTTACGTTTCAACCAGGATATTTTGTTAGGCTGTTATACATTTACACGGGAGACAAGTTAAGATGATGTTTTTTCTTTGTTTCTTTCCAAATGATCCAAATGATGATATTTCACAGCCAAAGACCCCAGCCTGCCTCTCAACATCGTCTATGTGCCATCCCACCTCTACCACATGCTGTTTGAGCTCTTCAAGGTGCCGAACACGTCGCATAGGTCTTATTTTGCTAGGCTGTCAAAAGCAAAATGTAATTACTCTCAGTATAACACGCTGTGTCGTGTTTTCCGACAGAACGCCATGAGAGCCACGGTAGAAACCCACGAGTCCAGCCTGACCCTGCCGCCGATCAAACTGCGAGTTTCCCTGGGGATGGAAGACCTCACCATCAAGGTACGACTGGGACACCGGAGGACAGATGGCAGCACTGTGCATAGGGGCTGAGGTTACTGCTCCATTAGTGTTCGGCAAGCACGACAAGACTGAGAAGGACAGTTTGAATAATCCCACGGCACACCACAATCCTGTTTACCACTAAAAATGTCACAAACATGTATAAATGATTATGCTTATTATTATGGCCTACTAATGGTTACTGACGCAAACAAATCTTTTAAATGACTAGGGAGTCTGGGGTCACTCGGGCGAGTGAGTGAATCTTCGACTCACAAACTGAAAATAATTGCTGAGGACTAATTTCAAGTCCAAGGCAAAAGCTCAAGGCATTTGACACAATTCATATGGAATTATCCGAAAGTCAAATGTTTTCACTGAGTGACTCGACTTGAACCAAATCTCGAAAAAGATTCATCACTACGAATAGTTCTCACTTTCAGTGTGAAACCTGAGCTGGTTCTGATGAACACAGAGCTGCTATTCTGACTGGAACTGATGAATTACTGCAGCCAATTTTGATCTTGCAACACAAGAGCTCATTTTTATATCTTTCTTTTCTTATGGAATTTATAAAACGTCCTCCTTTCTGCTCCTTCAGATGTCTGATCGAGGAGGCGGGGTCCCCCTGAGGAAGATCGAGCGTCTGTTCAGCTACATGTACTCCACGGCGCCCAGTCCCGTCCACACGGACAACTCCCGAAACGCTCCGCTGGTGAGTGGGACACGTTCACATCCTCCTCTTAATTTGCTGATACAACTGCGGAACTGCAGAAGAGCTCATGGACAGAAATCACGAGGACAGCCCATGACATCTGTTAGTTTAGTAACTCGTGACCCTCTAACCAAAGGTAAACTACTGCGTGATAAATGTTTTGTCCGTTCTCCATTGAGGATCGAAGAGTCTGGTTAGTCGGTGTGTCGATGCGTTGGTAAATACTGTTGGTACACAATAATGTTGACCTGACCCTGTTTTTTGGATTCAGGCCGGTTTCGGCTACGGCCTGCCCATCTCGCGGCTCTACGCCAAGTATTTCCAGGGAGACCTGCAGCTCTACTCCATGGAGGGTTACGGCACGTCGGCCGTCATATACTTAAAAGTAAGAGCGGTGGAAGAAGTACTCAGACCTTTTACTTCAGTAAATGTGCAAATAGAATTTAAAAACTACACAGTAAAATGTTCTTTAAGTATTAAAAGTAAAAGTACCTGTCATATCCAGTGCCCTGATATAAAAGCGTTGTGTTGTGGAGGAAAAGTCTGAATATACTTAAGTACAGATATTTGAAAAATGCACTTAAGTAGAGCGACAAAGTACTTTCCACCACTGCTTGGGTGGGTTGCAAACAAACTTAGATTTCTCTGAATTACGGCGGCACGTGCAGATTAAACATGTGGAAAGGGTCCCCAGCCCGTCTGATGTTCAGGGTGACGTGTCATGTGATTCCAGTCGGGAAACACAGCGACTGTTGTTTTC
>OMKR01058162.1:2742-21649 GCA_900302355.1 Cyttopsis rosea
GGGGGGGGGGGGGGGGGCAGGGTTCACCAGTTTATCGATTGTGCTAATCAAAGCTCTAGGATGTTTCTTGCTGCAGGAAATCAATTTGGAAAAATAGGCATTTCTCACCTCTTTGACTTTCTGATTAAAAGATAAAAGTAGTTCCTTCATGTAAATATAGTGAACCTCCAGCTTAGTGTTTTACGCTCAACCTTTCTGCACTCCGCACTTGAGAGAACGAATGTTATCATTCATCCAAGGAGATGGGTTAACAGTACGAATAGATTTGTTTTTAAAAGCAGCAACCAGATCTAAGGTTGACAAACAGAGCTTGTTAAAGGAGCAGACAGAGAAGTCATTGGTCTGGACATGTCCTTACTGAGGTCAGCAGAGACAGAGGAGAAGTTGTCAGCAGAGAGGCTGCGAGAACGGGAAATGCGTTTGATGGATTGGATGTCAGCATTGAAAACAGTATCAAAAATAATACACTTATGGTCAGACAAACATAAGTCGTCGATACACAGAGCATTAAGGTTCAGACCCAAAGTAAAAACCAAATTAAGAGTATGACCACGATTGTGTGTTGGCCTAGCCTGATATCGGACAGAACTGTCAACTCCGTCTTCAGTCTGACATCGCCTCCACTCGAACCTCCATTCTATTTCCCCCATCACTAGAGACCGACGTGTCCGCCTGAATCTGACGTCATTTTAAGTCGACACTGATGCGTAGCCGTGCCAACATACCGGTTTTTCCGGGGTTTTAAGAGCAGAGCGGAGTAAAGTAAAAACAAAAAAGTAAGTAATTTGTACTTTTAATGGATTTAGAACAGTCTCCATAGCAGCGTCTATCTTGTCGGCCGCCATTGGTGTTATTACTCCTCCATCGGTGTTAGTCTGGTATTGCGACGTGGAACAGTGACTTCTAACTTCTTCTATTACAATCAGTCCACTTGGTGGAGTGGGCGGGTTCAGAGGTCTGGACCCAGGCAAGTGTCGGCCCCGATACATGTTGCCTTCGATTCAAAGACTGGGTTGTGCTTAAAAACTCAGCAGCAAACTTATCAGATGCATCATCAACATGTATATTAAAATCACCAACAATCATAACTTTGTCAAGTTTAACAACCACAGAAGATAAAAACTCGGCAAATTCAGTTAGAAAGCCGTTATTTGGGCCAGGTGAGCGGTAAAACACCACGGAGAAGAGAGGATTAGCCCATCCGATCCTGAGCATAAGCGCCTCAAAAGTGTTGAAAACACTGATGTACACGGAGCGGCAGCTGAACTGTTTGGTAAAAGCAGCAGCTAGGCCTCCTCCACGACCAGACATCCTGGGCGCGCTGACAGTCACAGTCCGTGGGAAACAGTTGCAGGCAAGACCGTGTTCTCTCCATATTTGAACCATCGGGGGGTTTCGTGGTGTCTGACGGCACTGGGCAACAGGGTCCTGTAGTCAACACCACCGGACTTGAATGATTGTCTTACATTAGCGGAGACGGGCCGGAACCAGGCCAATCTCACCACCGCAGAGTGCCGAGGCAGCGATGGGCGCCGCAGATAATCCACGGGACCGGCAGACGGCCCAGAGATCGTCTCGCTGCTGCCTTCTCAGTCAAACCAACAGACCGGCTCGTTTCCTCGGCCGCTGTCGGCGTCTCCGGGGCCTCCGGCGCGGCTGGCAGGCCGGACGGCGGACTTCCCCCGGGGCAGACAGGAACGGAGGTCCCGACTACACAGATCTGACGCAGAATTTCTCTGTCTTCAACCGCTGTAAACGAAAGGACAAACAGGGACGTGGACAGAACAGCAGAAAACAGGAAGGGAGCGGTAGCTGCAGCCAAGCCAAACCTCTAAGACGCAGGGACCCCACACCAGTTATGAGACCCAGGGACCTAGACCGGTTCTAAGGAACCGCAGACCAGAACCAGGGGCCACACAAGTTATACAGTCAGGGGGGGACTTCCGGTGACGCCATGTTGAGGACGGACACGTCGTTTTTTCTCAATCGGTCTTAAAAACATCCCCCTACCTGAAAATTTTAACTCGAAAACTCTGAGCGTAGAGAAATGAGTTGGGGTGAAATCACAGAGAGAGCGGGCAACTGCACAATTAACGTCGAAAAAAGACCAAATGGAGCCATCCGACGAGGGAAATGGCGTCATGCTGACTAGCAGAGAAGAAGTTACTGAGCCGGGAGACGAGCCGCTCTGTGAAATATCGTCTAATCTCTAAAGACCTCCGCGACTTAAAAAAAAAAAAAAAGATATACAAACGGCTATCTCCGAGCTCAAGGAGGATTTAAGGAAAGATTTGAAGGAGGAGCTGACAACGCTAAAACACCAGCTTAACCAGAAGCCATCTGAGGACAGGGCGACGCGCCAAGCTCAAAGCCAGGCCGAGGCGGAGGAGCGCATTTCAGACGTGGAAGCAATCAGCGCTGTAACCAAAGATGCCCTAGATGCCATATCTGCTGAAAGAACAACGCAGGCTGCGGGAAAATGTGACCGATCTGGAAAGCAGATCCAGAAGAAACGACATTCGGATGCACGGTGTGTCTGAGGACTCCGAGGGTGACTCGATGATTAAGTTTGTGGAAAACCTGCTGACTACGGAGCTTTCCTTACCTGACGGCATGTCCCTCCGAATTCAACGCGCTCATAGAGCTCTGACACAGAAGCTACTTCCATTTTTTTTAAGTTCCTCCAGTTTGACGTTAAAGGTGCAGTGTGTAGAATTTAGTGGCATTTAGCGGAACGGACTTGGCAGAAATGGAATATAATATTCATAAGTATGTATTAATTAGCGTATAATCCCATGAAAATAAGATGTGTTGTGTTTTCATTACCTTAGAATGAGCCGTTTATATCTCCATGGGGGCTGGAGCCCCTTCCACGGAGGCCGCCATGTTGCACCGCCATGTTTCTACAGTAGCCCAGAAGGGACAAACCCAACACTGGCTCTAGAGAGGGACTTTCACGTTTTTCGCGAGTTTCACGGCCATCGCCGATCCTCCTCCACAGATGCCACCACGTTGCACCGCCACGGTCACAGAGGGGAATTCAGTTGGTTGCAATCTGCAACCTCACTGCTAGCGGCCGCTAAATTCTACACACTGCACCTTTAAAGAAACCGTCATAAAGTTGGCTCGGAAGAAGAAAGTTCACATAAATAACAAGATTTTCTTCCACCGCGATTACCCCTATGAGGTGACGGAGAAGCGCAGAGCAGGGAAATCAAAACAAAACGCTCAAAGAGAAAGGGGTTCGCTTCGAAACCCCCGGACCTACGAGGACGCGCAGGAGGCCACGCGGGAGCTGAGGGCGCGGGGACTACAATGGACCCGGGGGCTCCAGCCTGGAGGAGAGCGTACGGAAGGCGTTTCCGTGGCAACAAGCAGCATCCAGGGATGGAGGAGAAGGAATGGAGACACGAGTGAGAGAAAATCTCCAGGAGTTCAGGAGACGACCTCAACATGCAAAGAATGGGAACCACACTGATACAACTGGTGCAATACAAAGCAAGGCAATTACAAATACTGCAGATCACCGATTGAACAGATCAGCATTTTGATTGATGTAGGACTTAGCTCGGGGATATGGAATGTACATGCAGGACGGTCATTCCACCTCTATGGGGGGCCCCAACCAGTTGGGTGGGTCTTTTCCCTCCACCATCCAACAGGGACTTTAGAGGGACGAGGTTCCCGTTAGTCAGGGAAGTCTGTGGATGTTCTCTCGTGTGTGTTCCCATTTCATGTTCAGAGTGGGGGAGATCTCAGATGCAGATTTCTCACACTGAAAAATCCAAAAACAGGAGTATTACCTTATACATACTACCTTATATATACTTATAATATAGCACACAAAACTAAAACTCTGAGTATAGGCACCACATGGTTAATGTCATCTCTCTAAATGTTAATGGGCTTCGCAGCCCAGCCAAACAGAACAAAATCCTTACAAAATTAAAGAGAGAGCATCGATATCGCATTCTTGCAAGAAACCCACATGATGGGGATAGAACATGAAAAACTTAAAAAACAAGTATTTAAATATGTTTTTTCCCTCTTCAAACGGATCAGAGCATAGTAGAGGGGGTAGTTATACTGATTTCCGGAAGAGTAATGTATGAAGCTATATCTACTATCAAGGACAGAGAAGGCAGATTCTACTGTACATGCGAATACTGGATAGGATAGCAACAGAAGCGCAAGGGAGTCTTGTATGTGGGGGCGATATTAATACCACTCTGAAGCCTCACCTTGACTCATCAGGAAGGAGAACATTTCAATCCAAAAAAAAACAAAACAAGGAAAATAAACTCAATAATATCAGAGATACATGTAGGACTGACTGAAGCTTGGAGAAACCTAAATCTGACAGTTTGGAGACGATACTTTCTTTTCATCCCCACATTCAACATACTCAAGAATCGATTATTTCTTATTATTATTTGGAACGGATAACGGAGGCGTGCAAAATTGTCACATTGGATCTTTCCGATCACCGCCCAGTGCACCCGACCTTAAAGATGACATATAGTAGGAAGCTTACACATTGGAGATTTAATTATAGCATATTGAATAAACACAGGATCGAACAGCTCGCAAAATAAATATCAGATTATTCCGAATATAACGATAATGGAGGGGCGTCTCCGCCTGTGCTCTGGGATGCCTCTGGGAAGTTTATTGCAATAACATCTTTCCTTAAAGGGGACATATGACAAACTCACATGAATCTCAACATAAGAACTCACTAGATCATAGGATTAAAGCAGAAATATTGAGGAAAATAAACCAGATTGATTGAAGAAATATATACACAAGAAATCCAAAAGAAACGGATATACACTAAACAGAAGTACTATGAAGGTGGCAGCAAATATACAAAATTATTGGCTTACAAACTTCGAAAAAAACAGGCAGATAACACGATATATAAGATAAACGACCCCAAAACTAAGGCCGCCCACAACAGAAATGAAGGAAATGAAGGACTGTTTCAAGCAATATTACGAAAAACTACATTCACAAACCTCAGGTCGACAATGACCAGAAAATGGAGAGAATGGAAAGAAGCAATTATCTCAGTCATACCTGAGGGAGGGAAAGATAAATTAGACTGTGCAAACTACAGACCAATTAGTGTGCCAAATCTTGACTACAAATTGTTTGCCAAAAGACGTGACTTGACAAAAGACTTACCCAAAATAATCAATTTGGACCAAACGGGATTTGTTCCGTCACGTCAGACTCATGAGGACACTAGAAGATCTTTACAAATCAAAATAAGCCATGCTGATAAGTTTAGATGACGAAAAGGCTTTTGGTTCGGTTAGATGTGAATTCCTATTTAAAGGTTATGGAGGATTTGGGGTTTGAGCAGGCCAACCGGCTAGATTGAAAATCAATGGCGAGCTCAACGACTCTTTCCTGCTAGAGAGAGATCGACGAGACAAGGCTGCCCGTGAAGGCCACTTCTATTCGCGATTTTTATTGAACCATTTGGCGCAATGGATCAGACAGAGCAACATGATTAAAGGTACAGTTTTCAAATGGCAGCAGGGGAACAAAATCTGCCCTTATTTGCGGATGATATTCTTGTGTCATCTCTCAAGTCCAACAGATTCTCTACCTACGCTTGATGTCAGTGCTGGAAGAATACGGGTCATACTCAGGCTATAAACTACTGTAAACGAGCAAAGAAACTCAGGTCCTTAATATTCACTACAAACACCCCTCTCAGTATCGTCGCTCTCGGTATAAAATGGGATGGGATAAGAAATCTATAAAATATCTGCCCATAGATTTATCCAAATTAGCAGAAATCAATTACAGTCCTCTCAAAAAGGAAATGATAGCAGATATTAATAGATGGACTCTACAGTAATCCCCTACCTAAATATCAGTTCACGTATAGATTCACTAAAGATTAACATCCTACCATGACTTTTATTTTTATTCCAATCATTACCGTAGTATCGAAATACCAGAACAGTATTTCTTAGAGTGGGATGAAGTTATTTTTAGATTTATTTGGGCTGGGAAAAAAACAAAAAAAAAAACAAGAGTAAGATATAAAACACTACGATTACCAAAGGAGAGAGGTGGATTACCTTTTCCATATCTGAGGGATTATTATAGAGCGTCTCAAATTCGACCACTCTTTGGCTGGTGTAAACCCAGCTATGGATCAAGATGGAAAGAGATCGACATCCTTCAGACTTTTGGATAACTAACTTCATTAAAAAAGGCACAAGTTGAAGGGCAGGACTGGAATCTTCAAATGGTTTGCCTATTCATTGCCCAGTAAATACAACATGAGGCTGGAACTAGAAGCTGGACTGGAAATGGTCTGACTGCGTTGTGCACACTCTTAAATCAAGGTACGGTGTTGAGCTTCCAGGACCTCAAGGACAACTTTCATTTGCACATTTCACTTTAGGCATTTACAAATTAGAGACTTTATTGGCAAGACATTCCCAAAAGATGACATCACAATCGGAAAGGAAATCCTTGACATTTTTCAAAGAGCCTATAAAGACTTGGGTTTGTGGAGGGTGGTGCCAGCGGCATGCAAAAAGGCTTTGATCAAAAAATGGCTTAATAAAAGACATACACCAAGAAAATCGACTTTGGAGGTTACAGCATATACACAATGGAGAGAATTGCATTTAAATTAAGAACTCAAATGGATACCTTTGATGAAAATTGGTCAAAATAGCTTACACGTGTGTCAAGTTTGAGACCTGATTTTGTATAATAATAATAATAAGAATAATAAATCTAAGTTAAGGGCATATCCTCCAATTCCAAAATAAATGTTGCTTGTTCTCCAAGTGCAGAATCATTATGGGATTGGTATGAAGGGGTACATATAAGGATAAGCACATGTGGGTGAGTGCGTATACTGTACGTGTGGAGGTATATATAGATGTATGGGTATAGGTGTGTGTGCATATACACACACACCTATACCCATATATATATATCGGTATAGGTGTGTGTGTGCATACACACACACACACACACACACACACACAGTACATACAGTATGGGTGTAGATTTCTTTTTTTAAAGAGATGGATCCTCCCCCTGTCCTTTATTATAATTTTGTTTCTGTTGTTCTTCGTTTTATTTTCTTGTTTTTTCTCCCTTAAAGTGTGTGTTTTGCATCCGGTTGACAGATACAGTATGTACCAATTATGTTTATTTGTGTTCTTTAAAAGAAAATCCAATAAAAAGTAAAAATTAAAAAAAAAGGTTATACGAGTCGGGGACCCTCACCGGGTATAAGTCTCAGGGACCCACACCAAGTTATAAGACCCAGGGTTCCAGGAAAAACAGCTGCTGCTCGGCGCCCCGCACACCGTGGCCCAGATCCAGATCCTCTGGGGGTCTCAGTCTGTTTTGGAATCAACGACACCGCCTTCTCCTCCCTCCCTGGGGATGAGTTTAACTTCTGTCTCCACATCTACGCCTCAATTACCGCCGTCTAATTGCTGGGGAGTGTGAGCGAAGCGGGTTCCCAGCTGAGACGCCTGACGCCACGCCCTCATCTGCTCTCGTTAGTTTACAATACAGGCAGCTGCAACCTCAGGTGTGCACAACATTTCAATTATACGCGTGCGGTCCCTGCAGATCAGCTGCTCCGCCAATTACAGCTCGGAACAAACAAGTGGAGCTCACAGCCGCAGGTTGCTTGGTTTCCGTCAAACATAGTATCAGTGTGTGATCCGGAATGTGAGAGCGGCAGAAACATACAGGGGCGGTTTGGCGGACACAGATCAGGCCTAATCTCAGACTAAATCACACCTTTAATCTGGACTAACTGAAATGGCCTTTCTCAGTCATGGTTTAAAATTGTCTCAGCTCTAGTCTTGGTTGAAAAAAAAAATCTGATTTCCAAAAGGAAGATTAGAGTTAATCTAGGTCTAAGTGGAGGTTTAAATTGAAACTTTTGGATTCATGGGCGTGGCCTCCAGGTGGACCAGGTTGATCTGGACTAAAACCAACATCTCAGAAAGGAATTTAAAAATTCTGGATTAATGTAAGTAGGGCTATCTTAGTCCTGATTTCGATGAAACCCCGAACGACTACAATAAATTATCGTCCAGCCAGGAATATTGGCATAATTTATCACAGGGTTGGGGAAAGCTACGGCCCGTGACCCTGTTGTGGCCCTCCACTCACCGTCCATCCAGACCTCGGAGAGTTTGCTCTGACCAAATCTGGCCCCTGGTAAAAATCTAGGTGATGTCCCCTGCACTGTGGCAAAGCTATAACCAACAACATTGCTTCTTATGGGAAAAGGTTGTTTCAGTGTGTACTTCAGTGTGTGCATGTTGAAACTCTGTCTTCCTCCAGTTTTATTTTTTATCTTTTGAACCTGATATTAACATGTTATCCTTGTTGAAATGTATTCATTTAAAGGTGCAGTGTGTAGAATTTAGTGGCATCTAGCAGAACGGACAGAAATGGAATATAATATTCATAAGTATGTATTAATTAGTGTATAATCCCATGAAAATAAGAATCGTGTTTTCGTTACGTTAGAATGAGCCGTTTATATCTACATGTGGGCTGGAGCCCCTTCCACGGAGGCCGCCATGTTGCATCGCCATGTTGCTATAGTAGCCCAGAACGGACAAACCAAACACTGGCTCTAGAGCATTTTTCGCATGTTTCGCGGCCACCGTAGATTCTCCTCCACGGAGGAGAATTCAGTTGGTTGCAATCTGCAACCTCACCGCTAATGGGCGCTCAATTCTACATACTGCACCTTTAAGGCCTCACAATAACTACATGTGCATATAACAATAAATATGCACACAATCAGATTTGATCTTAAATAATATCCTTCATAATATGTGGTAAGATCATAACATATCCGTCTGGAAAAGGAAGGCTTCATGCCGACATGGTTTCGAATTGGAACAGTGCCAAAACTCACATTACCAACAAAACCTTTCAGTAGGTGAGCTAATAAGTTACTGATTATAACGGGATCAGCAAAGCTTGTTAAAGATGAGGTATCGGGGCCAAAGAGCGACTGGGGCTGTGAGGAGGGAGAGGATCTTTAGGGACCGTTGTGCAGATACGACCACCGACAGCGATTTGCAGTCTATTTGCACACAGCCCCTAAGTCTGCATTGGTCTGCAGGCCTGTCATGAACCCGATGTGTATTTTTATTTTCCTACAGTTTGACTGTGAGGAGTGATGACGAAACTATTCAGAGAACAACGTTTGAGAGACGGACGGATGGAGCTGCTCTTTGTGACGAAAGGTAACGGTTCGGCGGTCGACCCGAACATCTGTAGGTGGCAGCCTACGTGATGTCAATATATACTGCATATATCTCAGTAGTACAATCAACTATCAACAAATCCACTCTACTGCAGCTTCTCATTGTGTTTAAATGCAGTCCAATGGGGCAAACGATTAAGACATTAAATCCCCTTTTTGACAATGATAAGCTCACATTAGTCACACGTGTCTTTTTTTTTTTACATGTTTTGAATCACAATAATGTCACATTTTATTTTAAACTACTTTTTGTAATTGTTGCAGTACATCCGGAGCGTAATGTTGCTACAGCAGGTTGCCAGGAGGAAGCGACGCAACTTCCTGTTTCCGGTCTCGGATACAGTATAGCCAACAATTAAGGATTTTTTCGACATGACATACAGAGACTGTCAATATTGAGAGCTTCTAGTTTTCGGAAAGGAGATTTCATGGTGTTTTTAAGTCTTAATCGTTTGCCCCATTGGACATTGAAGTACAGCAGAGTGGTACGTTTCTCAATAGTGTGGTTATGATGCAAGTTTTAAAATCTCACAATATAATGTCTGAAATATAATTCATTAATAATGGATTTTGATATATGCAGTATATCATGACTGCTTATGATTATCATGATAATAAATCCAGATCGTCCATTAAATGAACAGTTATAAATGAGGGAACCATCACTTTTTACTGGGTTGAAATTTAGTGAACCGATCCTTTAAGTGAATCCAGCTGTACCTCAGCAGCGACACCCGTCCCTAAAAGCCTTGGTTCTCGTCCCTCTCCGAAGCGTGAAGCCCACCCCGGAGGACGCCCACTCCTGGTCCACGTCGTTCGAGAAGCTGATGAGGAGCGCGGCCGGACGCAGCTGCTTCAGGCAGTTCCTGCGCACGGAGTTCAGCGAGGAGAACATCATGTTCTGGTTCGCCTGCGAGGAGCTGAAGAAGGAGACCAACAAGGCCGTGGTGGAGGAGAAGGTCCGGCAGATCTACGAGGACTTCATCTCCATCCTGTCCCCGAAGGAGGTGAGAGGCTTCCTCCGCCGCTGGAGCTCTCAGAAGTCCTGACGCCATGTTCTTATTACATTTTGAGTCTTAGACGTGTAGGGCAGAAATGATCTAGTCTTCTTATTTCCTCCACAATAGTGAATGACATTTATGAAAAAAGAAAGATTTTACCTGTTTTTAGAATCTAGAATCTAGAAATAAATGGTGTAATTGCAGTTGCTGAATCTTCACTCATGTTAGTGCCTAATGCCTAATTTGAAAGTTTGTTCCGACTTTTGTATCAGTTTCGGATCGCGCGGCGCAGCCTACCGTTACAATACACAATTCTTTTTTTACATAGTTACATTTCCCTCGCCAACAGTTTTTTCACGGATAGTTCGTATTAATTCCTCTGTCTTTTAAAAGGTTTGTGCTGCTCAGTGCAGCTTCGGTATTTCTCAAGCCGTGGGTGGAGTTACTCAGATGGGGGGCGGTTCTAATTCTAATGAGGCCCCATGTGACATAGGAAGGGGAGGCAAATCTGAACGGCTTGTTGAAACACATGTCTTCTGAAATAGGGACCCCACAAAGAACTGACTGGGTTGTCTTATTTCACAAGTTGTGTGTTAGTAGGCCCATCAGAAACCCAAATGTATGTGCACAAGCATTGAAAAAGTGAGTTTTTCATAATAGGTCCCCTTTAAATCACAGACCGCGACAGGGACAATTTTGGCGGCAATCCGGGACATTTCAAAATCATGATACGAGACTAGATATTGTCTGATTTTGGTTATCGTAATATGGTGATATAGTTAAATGTCACAGTACAATAACAGTTACAGTAAAATAATGCAGTTTTCTGAATTGTATAGGTTGTTCTAATCAATGGTCAGATTATCCACATTTCTAATGATAGGTTCTCTAATATTTCTTCTGTGTAAATATCTTATTAAAGCACCAATAGTCATCCAAAATATCGTTATCGAGGTCGAGTCAAAAAGATATTGTGATATTTGATTTAGTCAATATCGTCTCATTTCCAAGGACGATAATGTGAAACTCCCATTCATTCCACAGAGGAATTTTCCTACAGATCTAAAACTCCATATTTGGGCAAAACGATTTGTGCTTCATTCAGTTCCACCCTCTCTGCCTCCGCAGGTCAGCCTGGACTCGCGGGTTCGGGACGTGATAAATCGCAACATGCTGGAGCCGACGTCGCACACGTTCGACGACGCCCAGCTGCAGATCTACACTCTTATGCAGAGGGACTCGTACCCACGCTACATGAACTCTGCGGCGTACGCCGAGCTTCTCCAGGCCCTGGAGGAGCCTCCGCCCGAAGCATAGACCCGGAATCGACCGCCCGCAACCCTCTCCGAGCTGTAATTGCCGTTTATTTACCCGTCGTCTAGCCTCACCCGAACCCCGAAGAGCAAAGGAGAACAAACCGGTCACTTGTTCACAAATCTTATCTCTATTTTTATATATCTCCCTAGCGCTTGACATTGCACTTTTCTACGCAGTTTAATGGAGGACAGCATGCATCTGTGAGCACTGCGTTCGTGTTTGGATATATTGTGGGCCTTAACGTGTGTTTAATCCTCATAGAGAAGAGTTTTTATTTATTATTGACATTATTAATATTAGGTTTAATTTATTATTAACCTAAGAAGACGTAAAGTGCCTTGCTACAGATATCTGTTACACTCCGACACTGAAAACCTTTCGTTTTGGTGCTTTCTGCTCCTCAAATATTGGGTGGTTCCGACGAGCCGAGACCTGAAATGTGGTTTTACTTGCGTGTTTAAATACTGTGATGTTAGTCATTCTGCTGAATTTACAGAAAAAAAATCTGAATAAAAACACAGGGATGAATAAGCTAGCTAGTTAACACATGACCATAACCACTGATATATTTGTGTATTTCAAATGAATTTGTGTGAAATGGCCATTTCTCACAAAGGAAATAAAGCACAGTTGTATCTTTATGTTCAATGCCTTTTTGCTGATGTTGTGCATGGATATTCCGTAGTTATTCATTTTAAAATTACAATGCAATACATATTCATGAGATTTTGTAAATCGGTTGCATATCAATTTGCATATCAAAACAATGTACCTTTTTAATCTTCTAATTGTGTTAGGTTTAGACTTGCATAATTGCCAAAATATCCTTAAAGATGAAGTGTGTAGAATTTAGCAGCATCTAGTGGTAAGGCTGCAGATTGCAACCAACTGAATTCCCCTCCATGGAGGAGAAGCTACGGTGGCCGCAAAACTCGTGAAAGTCCCTCTCTAGAGCCGGTGTTTGGTTTGTCCGTTCTGGGCTACTGTAGAAACATGGCTGTGCAACATGGCGGCCTCCGTGGAAGGGGCTCCAGCCCTCATGGAGATATAAATGGCTCATTCTAAGGTAACACGATTCTTATTTTCATTGGATTATACACTAATTTATACATACTTAGGAATATTATATTCCATTTCTTCCAAGTCCGTTCTGCAAAATGTGCTAAATTCTACACACTGCACCTTTAAGATGCTTTAAAAGCAAACTATGATATAAATAAACACCAGGCGCTACCGTGCGATATTAATATGAGCATTAAAGTCTAGCCCTAGCTGCTGCAGATGGCTTGTGTCCGACGTTCAGGTCCAGAGTTTCAATTCAGTCTCACTCCTCCCGGCTCCGGGTCCGGCCCCGCTCCATGTTTTACCAGGCCCGGTCAGCCAGCGGTTCCATCGGTCCGAGCAGCGGAACCGGACTCCGGCTGACAGGATGCTGGCGGTGCTGTGCGGCCGATCCGACGCTCACTCATCACGAAGCGGAGGCAGGAGCTTCTCGAGGAACCGCTTGACGTCCACCATTTCCTGTGGGATGGAAGACAAGGCAATGAAACCGACGCGGTGGCTTGTGTCGGGCAGCGGATGGAGCCGCTCCGCCGCACAAAGTAGTTTGTCCCGTGTGGCATCTTTCCACCGCACAGCCACCGTGAAGGTAGGAAGAGTCGTCTGGGAGGCGTTAAAAGGTAGGAATCAGAAGGTTGGAGGGGTCATCTGAAGGGAGGAGGAATTACCTAATGGTAGGAGGAGTTATCGGAAAGTGGGAGGGGTTATCAGAAGGTGGGAGGGGTTATTTGGAGATGGGAGTGGTTATCTGTTGGTAGGAGGAGTTATCTGGAAGTAGGAGGAGTTATCTTTTCTTTTTTACTTACATAAGGGAAAGTTACTAAATCAGGACACAGTGTGATAAGTATTTCTCAATAATTATATACAAATTGGTGTTAAAACAAAAAGAACAGGAGCCGAGGCAGCGCTCGTCTGTTTGTGACGGGACGAGGAAGTGAATCTGAGACAAAAGCAGAACGATAATGATAATGTCCGTTTATAAAAATCTGTTTTTTCCCCCCTTGTTTGAAGTGAATTTCTAACTTGAAAATCGCCCGTTCATGAAATTCCCAAAGTCACGCGACACAACAAACAACAACTGGAAGCTGGAGGTTACTTCTTTGTCGGCATTTAGTTTTGTATTAAAGGTACAATATGCAATTTCTGCAGCGAGGGGTCTCTCAATCAAAACAATAACAAACAAGCTGGAGACTGATCACGTCAGAAGTAGCGTGGGATCATGGGAGTTGTAGTCTTCATTCGTCACGTGGGCTCTTTACAGGGACTGCTTCAGCGGCGGAACGCGCGGCAAATGGCAAGAAATAATGGCGCTCCATCAAACAATAGTTAGTAGAGTAATAGTAGAGCAATACAAACAATAGTGGAGTCGAAAAAAAAAAAGTTATGTGGAGTCCTCTGACGATACGTTCTAGCAGTAGAGGGGTTAAAGGGGATAGACACCGTGACAGGCGACCTAATGAAATGCTCCGTTACCAACATTAAAATTAGGGATTTCTCTGGGTTTGAAAATTGTTGGAAACATTTGGGATAATGTAAGTACACAACTCAACACAATATATAATATAGGTCTAGTCGTTTTTTGGCAATTTAATGCGGAAACGAGGGATTTGGGAGGACGATTTAGTGACCAATCAATGTCCTGCAGCATCATTTAGCTCCACCCCTGTGGCCAGGGTTGGTACCGAACCAGACCAGACCAGGAGCGAAAACCGGCCCGGGTACTTCAGGGCTTTCCCCCCCAAGGACTGACCTCGGGGCAGGCGCTGTGCGGGAGGCCGCGGTACGTCTTGAAGGTGATGTTGGCGGGGTTGATGAGGCTCTTCATCTTCTCCACCGTCTGGCTGCCGAACACGAATGGGACCAGGGGGTCGGCGTCTCCGTGGCACTGCAGCAGGTGCATGTCCTGGTTGGGACTGTTGGCTGACGCCTGAGAACCCAAGTGAGAGATTAGGATTAGCATTATTATCATCATCAGATTAGGGAACTCGGCCGCGGGATTAGACCGAAGCGCGCGAGGAAACGCTTCAGATCAGGGCCCCTCGCCTACCTGCGGGAAGGACTTTCGGAGGGGGAGCCAGCAGCTCAGCGCCACCACCCCGGCCAGCTTCTGCTGCGTGGTCAGCGCCGTGTAGAGAGATAGTGCTCCACCCTGAGGAGCAGAAACCCCTAAATAAATACACATCAGAGACACCACATACACACCCAAAGTGTTGAAGAATATCATATGACTAGAGAATTGTGATGTTTTCTCAAGCCACACATACAAACACCAATATACCATTACACGCCAGCTTGGCTTATCCGACCGTCTAGTGAAGGTATCTGCATTTATTAAAGGTGCAGTGTGTAGAATTTAGCGGCCACTAGCAGTGAGGTTGCAGATTGCAACTAACTGAGTTCCCCTCCTTGTCGGTGCAACATGGCGGCGTCCGTGTAGGAGAAGCTACGGTGGCCACGAAACTCGCAAAAGTCCCTCTCTAGAGCCAGTGTTTGGTTTGTCCCTTCTGGGCTACTGTAGAAACATGGCGGCCTCCGTGGAAGGGGCTCCAGCCCGCATGGAGATATATATAAACTCATTCTAATGTAACGACAATGCAACAATTCTTATTTTTATGGGATTATACACATATTTATGAATATTAAATTCCATATTTCATTTCTGCCAATTACGTTCCGCAAAATGCCACTAATTCTACACACTGCACCTTTAACTGTCAAAAAAAAAAATAGTAATAGTAACGGAGGTGTTACCTGTGAAAATCCACCCAGCACTATTCTATGGGAAGGTATTCCGTTCTTCACCTCTTGGTCTATTAAGGCTTTAACTGTGGAGAAGGAGGTTCATCTCAGTCCGGTGCGAATGCAAGGGAAATACACACGTTTTATACACTTTCTATACAACTGATAAGCAGATACACATTCATAACCAGAGGCTCCATCTTGGAAAATGGAAAAGCAGAGGTGAGCCGAGGAGCTGACGTCTCCTGGGGAAGGCTGCAGAGCTGTTCTCCTACGTTCTGTTAGGACCAGATTTACGACTTGTTTCCAGCTCAGGGTTCAGAATTTGTATTTTTATTTATTTATTTATTTATTTTCATTACTTTTCTCTATTTCTCACATTAATCCAACTAGGAACAAGAAACCTTTTGTAACTTTGACAACTTATCAATATGTTTTCCCACTTGGTCCTGTGTTTACTGGCCAAATGGGCGGGACAACAGTGAAAACTGCATAATTTTTCATCAAGGACTTTTCATCAAGTTTGCAGTGTTATTTTTTTTAGTTTATTGCTAATTTATCCTATTTAAAGGGTCTACGGTCAGATTTGGCCCCGGGGCCGCCAGTTGAATATCCCTGCCGTAGAGTCTCTCTATGTTTTTCCACAGACGTACTGTTTTCTGACGCTCTCTTGATGCCGGACTCGTCTTCGTCTGCCTCCGCACTCAAACCGTAGATATCAAACCTGGAAAACAGAAAGCGCGTGGAAGAGACGACCCGGAGAGAGCGACTGCTGGAGCCGCACGGGCCGTTTCTATTCAAATATTATGTTTACGAAATCCATCGTTTCTCACCATGACGGCATCGACATTCTCATGTTGAGGGAGACCGGCATGGTCGGACTGCGGGAGGTGGAAAGGTTAGGACAAAGTGAAGAGGAGCAGCCACGTTGGTCAAAGCGAGCGGTGCGTTTACTCACGCGTGCGGACAGATGTACTTGACGTGAGGGATTCGGATCCCTGCGAAAGCTTCCGCCCAGCCATGACTATTTCAAAAGACAAAAAAAAACCTATTATGGAGCAACAGGGAGCTGTTGGAGCTGACTCGGTAAATATCACGGTGCAGGTTTAACACCCAGCGGTGGAAAGTACTTTCTCTGTACACCCTGTACTTTTTACTCTGCTAGTTATTTTTAAATCAGGGACTGGATCTATCAAACTGATCATCATTGATTCATTAGGTCCATTACCTTGTAAATGACTATAATTTTTTTTATTACAAATTATAATCAGGAGCTGCATGACTCATCTGCAGAAAAAAAAAGTGCTATAGTAGTAGCAGCTCTGAGCATTAGATATGACTTACTTGTAATACTTTAAATGCATTAAGAGCAATTACTTATACCATGTTTACTTAAAGGTACTACATGTAGTTTTATTACATGTATTAATCACTTTGTCTTGCCGATGTGTGAACGGATTGGAACGTAACTTAAAAAAATGAGACCTTCCCCGACTTTCTCGGTGCGTATAACAGCCCGTGGACTCATTTCTATGTAAAAGGACCCGGGACGGTTTTTCCGCGAAATCCAAAGGAAGCGACGTCGACGCCGTTAACGTTAGCGCCTCCGGACGCGATCGGATAAGACCTGCGGCCGATCGGAGCGAACCGAGCGCCGGACGTAGCGCGCTGATCGCCGGCGCGTGCAAGTCGGGCGGCGCTTGGTTCTGCCGCAAACAATTCGCCAGGACGCCGCCGACTGCAGTTCGCTTAACGGCCACCGGTGTCACTAAAAACAAGGGTTTTCTGAAAACTACACATGGCACCTTTAAGCAAAGAAACGTCAATGTGGTGCTTTGACTTTTACTAAAGTAACTTTGCATCTGGGTATTTGTACTTTTACTCAAGTAAAAGGTCTGAGTACTTCCTCCACCAGTGAACATACCCAGTATCACCCAGGCCATGGAGAAATATCACCTGCAGGAGAAACAGATCCACGATGAGCTCCTACAACCCAGCATCTACCAAGGGCTTATGCACACTGCACAGATTGGTGTTAATTATAGCGTTTAGGTCCAAATATAGAATTTACCCCCCCCCTCCCAAAAAAAGAGCATGTGCATGTGCATGTGCATGTGGATGTGCATGTGCATGTGCATGTGAAAGGCAGAGTGCCCTCTGGCCTCACCGCAGCGGTGGCTCTCCGGGCTGCAGGCACTATGGCAGGTAGAGGGGCTGACATGCTGTTCCCACACATGCAGTGTGCGGGCTGCACACATGCAGGTCAGAATGCACGGGGATCCTGCTGCTGGTGCTGCTGCTGCTGCTGCTGCTGCAAGCTGCACAAATCCCGTCTGGACCCTGCCCTGTCACCGCGCGGCGTTGATACACAGACGGTCAACGAATGCGGATGCTCTACTGATCATCGTTTAAGCAAAAGAAACTCGGTTTACCTGCACCGGCTCCGGACTCTCTCGCCGTGCGGTTACGAGCGGCGCTAAATCCCGCCCCCTCTGTGACGTGATTGGCGGATGGACGTTTTCCTTCACAAGTGCCAAGCGGCCATTGGTTGGGGCTAAGCGTCAATCACACCGGTTTACCGATCATTAAAGCTCAGATTATGCGCTTTGATTGTAATAAAGATGAACCGAGCGAGTTTTTAAAGGAGTTCAAACGGCGCTTGCTTCAAAAGTGAGTTTCAGTCGAATATACAGTTGAACATATTTGACCTCTTCGCTGCTAACCTTTCACAACAGTGCGTGTTCGGGAGCGTCAGTAAGGCTTTATATTTGCGCAGCTAATTAGACCGTTGCCTTTTTTCAACCCCTATATATTATAATAAAAAAGAAATATTACCAAAAATAATATATATAATAATTATTATAAACATTGTCAATGATAAAACGATACAGATCTTTCCAAATAAAACAAATAAATAAAATAAAACAATACACTTTCTGAGAGATTTACTCAAGTGAACTGCGTTTTTGTCCCGCAGAAATGGTTTGGTTTTAACATTGCAGATTTTTTGTAATAATTGGATTATTATTATTATTATTATTATTATTATTATTATTATTATTATTATTATTGGCATTCACGCGAGCTTCATTTTACTTTGAAAAGCATTTCCGACAGACATCCGGTTGCGTTGGTCACGTGACCAACATGTCCTTGATCTGACATGTGAGCAGCAGGCACATCCAACATGGCGGGCACCAAGAAAACCGGAGAGAAAGCCCTGGATGTTTTGCAGAAACTACCCCGCATTACCCTGGGGAACCTGCGCCCCGAGCCGGGCTCCAAGAAGACGGTACAACGCAGCTCTACGGAGCAGCAGCTGGGCTAATGCTAATGCTAATGCTAATGCTAATGCTAATGCTAGCGGCCGCCTCCTCCTCCTCCCAGGCTGAGACTATACTATGTTCCTGCAATAGAGGAGGCTGCAGTACTAGTACTAGGACTAGGACTAGGACCCTGGGTGGGGGGGCCAGGAGAGGCATGGTCACTGTAATTTGTGTAT
>OMKR01058238.1:2898-16973 GCA_900302355.1 Cyttopsis rosea
TATTATATATCTATAGCCATATATATATATATATATATATATATATATATAAAAATGTTTACATATTATTTTACACTGATCATATTGACTGAAATAGGAAAAAATAAAAATAAAGAAAAGTATCCACTATCCAACTTTGCAAAGCACTGCAGTCAGCTGGTCTGAATCCAGACTGACAAGGGAGGAAAAAAATAGAGACGAATGACAACCCTACTACTGAAAACACTGAGATTCTTTTGTGATAACAGTTTTGTGCTTTGAAAGAAAGAAAGACCAGTGATCTGCAGACCACTTACCCTTCTACCACTCGAGGTGGCGTGGGATTTTTCCTGGGAAGATGAAGAGGAACTGGAGGACTGTGACGAAGAGGATCCAGAGTCGGAGGAAGAGGAGTCACTTGAGGAAGACCTTCGCCTCTCCTGTTTCCCCTGCTTCTTTTCACCCCTCTCTCTCTGCAATGCTGCCCCCAGCGGACTGGAGGGGGCTTTGCGTTCATCCACCTCCTTTGCTCTTTTTGACTTTGAATCTTCTTCAGTGGCATGCTGCTCATTCTCCAATGCATCTGCTTGGGCTTTGTCCTCTGAAGCCAGGCTTACAGCCTTTTCCTCTTTGGGACTTTGAACCTGTGCCGCGACAGGTGTCTCCTTTTCAAACTTGGCTCCAGAAGAGCCACGCAGCTCCCCAACTTTGGTGGGGGAGGCAAGGGGTGAGGTCTGAGGCTGGGGACTGTCTGAGAACGTACGTGGTCGCTTGATGACCAATGAGGGCGAAGCAGACAGGGCCTGATTGGGAGGCTCCCGTAAGAAGCGGAACTTCTTCAATGGGGACTGCGGCAACAGCGGAGTGGCTTGTGTTGTCGACATGGGCGTACTCGATTCTCCTGCAGTGTCTCTTCTGGCTGCTTGGATTTGGGCTTCCTTGCCCTCTTGTTCGCCAGCCTCAGTGGGCACCTTGCCGCCTGACCCTGTAGAAAGGAGGGGAGCAGCGGGCAGCGGGGTGAGACCTATCTCACGGCCATGCTTGGATGGCGGGAGGTGAGACTCCCTCTCTCTGTCAGCCACCTGAGCTTTGGCCTTCTGCTCCAGGACCTGCTCTTCTCTCTCTCTCTGCAGGGCTTTTTCCTTCTCTTCCCTCTCCTTCTCCAACGCTCTCTCACTCTCAAGCCTCTGCCGTTCTTCAGCTTGCTTTCTCTCCAGCCTTTCTTTCTCTAAAGATTCTTCCTTGCGCTTTCGTTCCATCTCGGCCCTCTCCTTCTCCATCTTCTCTCGTTCAAGAGTCTTCTTTCTCTCCGCTTTCTCCCTTTCGTGCTCTAGGGCCTTTTCTCTCTCCAGCCTTTCTTGCTCCAAGGCTTTCTGTCGCTCGATCCTCTTCCTGTCTTCCCTCTCTTTCTCCAGCCTCTCTTGCTCCAAAGCTCGCTCTTTCTCCAGCCTTTCTTGCTCCAAGGCTTTCTGTCGCTCTATCCTCTGCCTCTCTTCCCTCTCTTTCTCCAAGGCTTTCTGTCGCTCTATCCTCTCCCTCTCTTCCTTCTCCAGCCTCTCTTTCTCCAAGGCTTTCTGTCGCTCTATCCTCTCCCTCTCTTCCTTCTCCAGCCTCTCTTGCTCCAAGGCTTTCTGTCGCTCTAGCCTTTCTCTCTCTTCTCTATCCAGCCTTTCTTGCTCCAGGGCTTTCTGTCGCTCTATCCTCTCCCTCTCTTCCTTCTCTTTCTCCAGCCTCTCTTGCTCCAAGACTCGCTCTCTCTCCAACCTCTCTTGCTCCAAAGCTCTCTCTCTCTCCAGCCTCTCTTGTTCCAAAGCTCTCTCTCGCTCTAAGGCCTTCTCTCTCTCCAGCCTCTCTTGCTCCAAAGCTCGCTCTCTCTCCAACCTCTCTTGCTCCAAGGCTTTCTCCCTCTCTAACCTTTCTAGTTCCAAAGCCCTTTCTTTCTCGATCTTCTCTCGCTCCTGTCTTTCTCTCTCCAACCTCTTTTTCTCTTCCTGCTCCAAAGCCTGGGCCCTTGCAAGCTCCAGGGCTCTCTCCCTCTCTAGCTGAAAAGCCTTTTCCCTTTCCTCTCTTTCTTGCTGTAGCGCTCGTTCTTGCTCCAGTCTTTCAAGCTCCTTCTCCCTTTCCAGCTCAAGGGCCTTCTCTCGTTCCGCTCTCTCTTTAGCCAGAGCCATTTCCCTTTCCTGCTGCTCACGCTCCAAAGCAAGTTCCCTCTCTCGCTGTAAGGCCTTCTCCCTTTCCTCTCTTTCTAAGGCTTTTTCCCGCTCTATTCTCTCTTGCTCCAAAGCCCTCTCTCTCTCTTCTCTCTCCCTTTTCTGCTCTTCCTGAAGTATCCTTTGACTCTCTTGTCTTTCCACCTCAAGGGCTCTAAGTCTCTCTTCCTCAAGGGCCTTTTCTCTCTCTAACCGAGACTCCCTTTCCTCTGTTGCGTTGGCCCTGAGCACACTCCCAGGTACTTGACTGTGGGGCATATGGCCTATGCTGCCCTGGTTGGTGCCTGGAACCATGGGAAATGGCATGCTGGCTGTATGGGTGATGGCAGAAACCATGCTCTCGGGAGGCGCTCTTGCAGTAAAAGGTGCAGCTGTACTAGCTATATTACTGTCCTGCCTCTCTCCATTCCCGTCACGGCTGTGCCAACCAACACCATAGAAAGCCCCTTCTGACTCCATCTTGCGTGCCAACAGAGTCAGTGGACCAGGTTTACGCTCAACTTGTCCACTCCTCTGGGGCTCTGGGCTGCTGCTGCGACTGCTGGATGAACCAGAGCTGGAGGTGCTGGAGGCACGCTGCCTGGCTGGGGGCATGTCAGGGCTTGGGGGGCTTTGTTTGGGGGTGTCAGGCAGCGGAAAGGATAACTCTGGGGGTGGGGAAGGAGGGGGTGTGGGCTGACGAAGTTGTGGAGATAAGAGGGGAGGGATGTGCGGAGGGGGTTGGTGGGATGCTTCAGACCTCTCTCTGGCTGTAGTCCTTCTGGCTGGCTCCCCAAGGCTTCTTCTCCTCGGACCGCTGTCCCAGTCCTCATCTTCACCTTCATCCTCACCCTCCTCGCTATCCTCATCGTCACTATCAGCCTGGACTTGACTAGACGGGGGAACCCTCTCACCACTAGCCAGACGCATGGCAACCGAGCCAGGGGCATGAGTAGGTGCAGCTGAGGCAGGTGGACTGGACATATTTGCCTCCTGATTCCTGCTCAACTCTCCCTCATTAGCCGAGCCTGACAGTCCCTCTCCATCAGAGGGGCCGAGCTGCTTGTGCTGGGCAACAGACACTGGAGCGGCATCCTGATAAGTATGAAAAAGGAGGAAACATTACATTTATTGCAGAACTTTAGGAGTTTGTACCATGCAATACATTTGACTTGATTAAGTCTTAGCATTGTGGTACTCCAAAACATGCAAAACTTTTAGGCCATGCAGCATCAACATTGAAGACATGCACATTATGAATGTGCGAATATGATAGTTGATGATAGCATAAGAAGTATAGAAATAGCATAAACAAAATAAACCTAACCTGGGCTGGAGCAGGACATGAGACACTGTTGTTGAGGCTTGTGTGGTCTGCTTGGTCTGGAAACAAAAAGTTATTAATATTACTATTATGTTGCATAGAAAGTGATCGATAGAAGATGAATTGTAACTACATCTTACCATCAGTTTCAACTGCCTCTCGTGCCTCTCTCTCCAGACGTTGCCTCAGTAGCTCCTGTTGTTTGGCCAAATACTGCTTGATGAAGCTGTTCTGGCTCATTTCTTCACCAATCTATATGGAGTAACATATTATTGAGAAGAGCACTTGACATGGGCAATGACAGATAAGTGACAAAATTATGCAGATAATCTTTTCCCCTATATGACTTCAGTCTATTCAAATTTGATTCTGTATCACATTTCTGTATGAATGGCATTCGGTCTTTCCAATGTTTCAAGTGACATCGATGCGACTCCCACCTGAGAGTTGGGCTGCAATCCAATGTGGGGGGTCGAGGTTCTCTGAAGGTTCTCCAGCATTAGAGCCTATTAGTGACAAGACAATTTTATTCAATGTTATAGATCAAAAAATATTTCGAGCAGGAAGAGTGCGCATTAAAGCTCCAGTGTTAAAACCTACTCTTTGATATATGCAGTCACACTAATTGAGCTAACCATTAAACTCTTTCATGACCCAACCGCCTGATTATATACCCTATATGTATCCTAAAATGTAAACAACATATAGGTCCCAGACATCTGTATCTCAAACACATCTGTTCCCTTAAATTAAATCGCATGTTCAGTTGGACAAATAGTAATACTTGGGCTACAGTCCAAGTATTACTATTAGGAATGCACTGATAACATTTTTTTTACACTGAGTGCAATCACTGAGTAATCACTCTTGTGTGTACCTGCAGTATCAAATGCTAAAGATTTCAGAAAAATATATAATATTCAGGAAATCTCAAAATGTCACTGATATACATTTTCGTGTATGGAGAAAACATTACAGGACCTTGAAAGGGACACTGACCAGACCACATAAACTGCGACACAATGCAAGTGGGGGGAAATCTTTACATCTCTCAACCTCTTCCTGTGCTGCTGTCCAGCCCTGTGGCTTGTGCCAACGGGGCCACAACCATGTAAAAATGTTAACTTTGTGCCGCAAATCAGAATTTCACCGTTTGTTCGTCCCCTCTGGGACAACAGAGTAGTACATAAAGCAAGTAAGTGCATACACAGTGTATATTTTGAACAGAGACCTCAATAAGGAAAACATAGCTTACAGCATGTTTGGTCAGTGTATGGTGCATAGTAGAGTATAACCTGTCGATTATTTGATTTGTTGTTTTGTCCATAAATTGTCAGAAAGCGCTGAAAAATGTAGATCACTGTTTCCCAAAGCCCGAGGCGACGTCCTCAAATGTCTTGTTTTGTCCACAACCCAAATATATTGAGTTTACTGTCACACAGGACTAAAGAAACCAGGAAATATTCACATTTAAGAAGCTGGAGAGAATTTGGAAATGTTCTTCTTATATATAAAAAAAGGACTCAAAACGATCAATCGATTATCAAAATAGTTGGTGATGAATTTAATAGTTGCCAACTAATCAATTAATCGACACCAAATTTTTGTCCATTTCAGAACTCTCTGAAATCAAGAACAAGAGGAGACAAAGCGCAATTGTATTGCAGCGCTAGATAGATAGATGTATACATGATATTTAATATTTGGTCCATTTCTTGACTTACTCAAGCCCAGGGATCATTCTAGGAGCACCAACTGGGGGCTGATCACACCTTGAAAAATCGACACTTCGCAAACAACGCACTGTTTGCGTTGCGTTTTTTTTCCTTCTTTTTTTGCGTCAACAACGACGCAGCAACAAAATAGATTCCCGGCGCGGCCACACGCTCCGCTCGCAATGTAAACAAACATGACACCCCGTTATGCGCGTTGTACCCGGCAAATGCCCGAGTTGCCGGTAAAGCAACACGAAGCGTCCCTGGGAGGTTCCACTCTGGCTTTTATTTTTTATTTTTTTTAACTTTCTTCCTCGATTGGCTTCTTCACAAGTTACTCAGTAAAAAACAAAAAAACAAAAACAAAAAGACCGATCCGTTCCGTTTTCCAACTCTTAATCGGTTTGTTGCAGTTGGCGTGGTGCGCGGCGAGCCCTTCCGGTGAGCGAGGCACAAGGATTTATTTTGGCGGAAGAATGCAAAACGGTGGATCACAGAGGATGTTCTGGCCCGATTCGCTCAACAAAAAAAAACCCAAAAATAAAAAACGTTTTGCCCGAGGAATGCAAAGAGGGGAATCGTGGAAAATAATCGACTTCTATCAAAAGTTATTATTGTGCATTTGTGGGGTCTGATGGTATATATCCTTCCCGTTCATTGTGAATCGGGCTAAACGCCGTGGCCTTTAATTTAGTCCTCGGTGATTATTCTCGGTGTGTGAGTCGCCGATGTGCCCGCCCGCCCGTTCTTCTGCCGGAGTGACTTGAGACTCGTGGGTTATTTCAAAGACCCATTCGTTGTGAACGAATCGTTCGCGAATCTTGCATCACTAATAAACACAGCGTTAGCTAAGTAAGCTAACTAGCCACTATTCCGCTTGAAAGATACGCTAAGAAAGTTAATTTAATGCATCTATGACGTATTCCACGTTGAAAACACTGATTGCATACAACGCATCGTGAACGGGCTTTAATTCGTTTCGCGTTAACGCGAGGACCCGCTTCGCTGCCAGGTATCGGCCTTCCAGGCGAGCGTCGGCCCCGTCCGATCGTTAAACGTTTGTCGGCTCCGCGGCTACCGACGATCCATCCCGATATTTCGGGGCCGAACTTACCCCTTTGAGTCTCTTAACGAGGGCATTTTTCGCGCCGCTCTTGGAGAGTCCTCGCTCCTCGAGGGCGGCTTTCAGATCCGCCACCCGAAGAGAGTTGAGCGGTCTCCCGTCCAGCGTAACGTCTTCGAGGTCCGCCATTTTCCCGTTCCTCTCGCCCGTTCCCCCCAGGGAGAGCGCCGAGCCACGCCTTCCCTCGGTGCGTGACGTCACGGAACCACGCCCCCCCCGCAGAGTCACGCCTCCCGTTGACAATGACAACATCGCAGGGCCACGCCTTCCACCAGAGGGACGCAACATAGATGTAGAACACGAGACGCCTCGTCGGCCGCTGCCGTATGTCGCCGCTGTGCGTCTGCGCGTCCGCCATATTGGGGAGGGCAAGATCCGCTAGTAGACGATACAATGTGCATTGAGAGATGCAGACTTCTCTACAAAATCGACGGTAACTCGCTTAATTCTCAACCGATTTTTATGAAATTCGGTTTGTTATAAACGTGAGAAAGTGAACATGATACTGGGCACTTATTGGAATAAATCATTAAATCAATTCATGAATAAAATAAACAAGAATAGTTTTGTTCCCCAGAACATTGTTCTCAAACACATATAATATTATTGTATTGTATTATCATATTATATTATATTATACTATTGTATTGTATTATTATATTATAGTATTGTATTGTAGTATTGTATTATATTACATTAATGCATTGTAATATTGTATTATTATTATATTGTAGTATTGTATTATTATATTATAGTATTGCATTGTATGTGTCAGTGTCTAAAGTGAATTAATGAAGATGAAAATAAAATATTTGAGATTACAATATTTGTGACATTGTTTGTGTAATGGCAACTGTCCCGCCTGCAGAAGTGGATCCAGTCAGTTCATCCGTACACCCCGAGACACATAGACATAGAATAAATTCACTTTAGACACTGACACATACAATCTATAATAAAATACAATACTACAATACAATACTATAATATAATAATACTACATACAATGTAGTGTGTCAAGTGTCAATGTTCATGGGAACAAAAATAGTCTTGTATATTATATTTTATGAATTTATTCCAATAAGAAACCAGTGTCATGTTCAATTTCTCACGTTTATAACAAACCAAATTTCAGGAAAACCAGCGATTTACAGTCGATTTTGTAGAGAAGTCTGCGTCTCTCGAGGCATCTTGCCCTCCCCAATATGGCGACCACGCAGACGCACGTCAAATCGCCGAACGCGGCATCTCGTGGTATATGTCTATGGGGACGCAAGACTCGCGTTCTTCTTCTTCTTTAGTGTTTATTGGCCGTCGGCAAACCTACGGCGAGGTGCATTACCGCCACCAACTGGATTTTTTCAATTTTCAGCAGTTCTGGGGCGGTCCTGGAGGACCAGAACTTTGGCACATAAGGAGAGGGAGCTTAGTCCCCAAGGAGATAAATGTCTACAAATGTCTTCCAGTTTCATTATCATCCCAATACTCCATCCATACTGAGTGTGCATATGTCCTAATTAATGTCTTAGCTTCAGCTTTACTTCTTGGAACTTGTAGGTCTATATGCTTAATTCTTGTTCTGAATTCTGTTTGTTTGGCCAGAATATCCACCATTTCCACACTAACATGATATTAGCATATTATATATATAACAGCATATTGATATTCCCTTAATTTCCATCCTATACATTCTGAGGAATATTTCATTTATAATATCTGTTCTAAATGATGATCTGCCAGATCTTATGCTTGTTAGTGCTGAAAAGCTGCCAGATGCAATAACAGTGTTATTTATTTCCTTCTCCTCTATCCACTGCAGGGCCAATAATATTGCCAATAGCTCTGTAGTCTATACTGACAGATGGTCTGATATCCTTTTCTTAATATATGTCTCACTCCCTGGGATATACACTGCTGCACCTGCACACCCTGTATCAGGATCTTTGGAGCCGTCTGTGAATATAAACACAGAGTCTGGAAAATGCTGATCAAAATAGTTCTGGACTATTGCTCTGACTTGTCCTTCAATTCCTGCTGTATGTTGAGGTCTATACTGGCAAGGGGAAAGACTCACGTTCCTAGAGAACACATCTTTTGTGTTTTTTTAATTATTTTTATTGTTCTTTTTGCACATACTGCACTGTCACTCTTGCAGTATGTTGTACTGTACATTTGACTAATAAAACAGTTTGAACTTTGAAATGACCAAAGTTTATTACACTGAATCCGATGGGCCGGCGTGGCCTGACACAGTGTGCATTCTTCTGTCTAAATAAATAATTTGGACAGAATTAAATTATTCAACCAACCGACTGTTTTCTTGTTCCGTTATCTGTATAAGTTCTAGATAGAGGTACCAAATATATAAATAAACAAAATATTTTGTAATATAATAATAAATATGTTTTTAACAACATGTTTTTAACCTACAATATCTGACACAATCAGTGTCAGGTATTACAGATTACACATTTGTTTTGTTTGATTTGATTTATTTTATATCCACACATTCAATCTATTGTTAGGGTTCCTGCACTATTTCCCTTGATGTAGTGTTTATTTTCTTTTGTAATGTCACAATTTGAATGCATAAAAAAAAAAAATCCTTGATATCATTTTCATCTGTTTTGTCATCATTTAGAATGCCATACATATATAAAACTGAGATGGTGCGGATAAAACTTAGAAACAATCGTAATTTAGAGATAACTCTTGAAACCTCTTTTCGGTTTACCGGCGGGAGTTTTGCGCAGTGTGGGCGCAACTTTGATGTCCTGGATGAGTCCTACACGACGCTCTTCCGCTGCGAACGTTAACAAGCTTACTAATAAAAATCGAATAAAACGACAATTCAAACCCATATCCAGAGAGAACGTACTATTTGGTATTAAAAAAAATAAAGTTATTATCTAAATATGTGCTAAATCGTATATGTATTATTACATAAACATTAGCTATAATGTTAACGTACAATTAAACATGTAAAAAAATTTTTTTTTTTATCACCATATGTTTATGTATTTGAAATATAAATACAAATATATTGTAACTGTTTTAATAAGATAAAATAAAAAACGATGCAAAGAAACAAGCCTCCTCTCGTCTAAAATAGTAGAATCGTGATTTCCAGGCCTTCTCTTTTCTTTTAGTTGTAATTTTTGTTCATAATTCGTCGCGTTGATGATGCTGGATTTCACAGTCGCTCGCAACCCTCCTTGTTCGTAACGACGCGTGGTTTTGAATCGCGAGTGTGTTTTGTGTCGCATCCCGGAGTCAATAAAGTTGGGTTGAAAGACGAGCAGAAACCCTCCTGTGGTGGACGCTCTGCGGCGCGGCGCGGCACGGCGGGTCAGATATGGCGACGAGAAGGTGACTGGCGGCGAGGTAGCGGCGAGGAAGCGGTGAGGACGCGTCTTATCCGGTGTTTGGACGCTTGACGCGGTGTGTTCCGACGCGTATTCTACCCCCGAATCTCCGTTTGTCTGGCGTCGATTCACTATGAACGTAACGTCAACGAGCTAGCGTTAAGTTGGCAAGCTAGAGCTCTCTTCGCCGGCCTATTTGATGACGTTCGATGATTTTTTTTTTAATTTGATAAAAATCTAACGGTGTATTTGATATAACACAACATTACAATATCATCTCAAATATAATCTAATAATTGTGGCGGAAGTAAAAGCCGACATTGCTGCAAAAGAGAGATGAATCTACTTGATTGATTAACTTCTGCAACAACTGCGCAATATATTGTAATAATATTGTAATTTAAATCCAATTCATCCATTGTTGTTCGTGTCCATATTATTGTATTCATCCTGTCCAGAAATATTCCAACTATATTTATACCGACAGTCAGTAGGGCTGTCACGAGAGTTGCAACGATTAATCGATTCGGCAACTATTTTAATAATCGATTAATCGTTTTGAGTCATTTTTCAAGAAAGTCAAGAAAATTTCCAAATTCTCTGATTCCAGCTTCTTAAATGTGAATATTTTCTGGTTTCTTTAGTGCCGTGTGACAGTAAAACTGAATATCTTTGGGTTGTGGACAAAACAAGACGTCTGAGGACGTTGCCTAGGGCTTTTTGGGAAACGGTGATCTACATTTTTCAGCGTTTTCTGCCATTTTATGGACAAAACAACAAATCGATGAATCGAGAAAATAATCGACGGATTAATCGATAATGAAAATAATCGTTAGTTGCAGCTCTAGCTGTCACGATCATGAAATTGTAGTTGCAACGATTGTCATACAAATGATTGTGATTAATGGTTAGATTGTCTTCTTGTCATCAATTAAAACTTGTAACAACATGTCGACCTATTGACATTGAAGATTGGAACGTAAACATTTGGGTGGACAGTTAATTTGAGCCCAATTTATGGAAACGCACCTTAGTCACATTCTATTTATTGTGACATTGGTTTAAAATTCCCCTGACATTTGGATGGAAACTACGATTGAGGAATTTTAACAATTCCAGATTAGAAAAAAGATTGAGATCTGCTAAAATAATTTAGATCAGATCATTATGTAATGGGCAGCTCTATCAGTCGGTACTAGCCACCATACTGCCACAGCTTTTTAATTGATCTTGTTTGATTTAATTTATCTTAACTGTTCGGCTGTTAAAGGTGCAGTGTGTAGAATTTAGTGGCATCTAGCAGAACGGACTCGGCAGAAATGGAATATAATATTCATAAGTATGTATTAATTAGTGTATAATCCCATCAAAATAAGAATCGTTGTGTTGTCGTTACCTTAGAATGAGACATTTATATCTACATAATGAGCGGGTCCCCTTCCATGGACGCCATGTTGTACCGCCATGTCACTAGAAGAAGAAGAAGAAGAAGAATGATTTATTAATCACACATTTTTAGCACACACATGCAGGAGTGGCGAACGATGAGATATGGTCTCTGCTTTTATCCCAACCTGGCCGTCCTTCCTCCAGGGGCAGCCAGGAGCACTCACTTTGTCGGCGCCCGGGGACCAATTCCAGGTGGTGGGTCCATGCCGTGGTCAGGGACAGGACAGGAAGTGTTCTGCACGTTTTTTTTTTTTAGTCAGGGTCCTTATGTTGGAGGAGACCCATGGGAACACGGGGAGAACATGCAAACTCCACACAGAAAGGCCCCTGATTGGGCGATAACCCACCAGAGCACGGTGCCAACAGTGCCCCAGGTAGCCAGTAGCCCAGAACAGACAAACCCAAAAGTGGCTCTAGAGAGGGCCTTTCGTCAGTTTCGCGGCCACCGTAGATTCTCCTACATGCTTGGAAGGGGAGGGTGACAGGAGATTTATTTAGTTGGTTGCAATCTGCAACCTCACCACTAGATGCGGCAAAATTCTACACACTGCACCTTTAAGCTGTTTTTGTGTTACTCCTCTATCGTTCTGACTGTGTGTTACAATGCACCAACCCTCAAATACTTTGTATATGAACATGTTAATGGACAAATATATAGATTGTTAAACTTGAAACGCTGATCTTATCTTTGCAGAGATGTCGTGGTTCTACCATGTCAGTCAGTGTTCAGGGGAACAACAGCCGCAGCTTGTTGACATGGTAACCGCCACGACAACAGTGCCTGGCAACGCAACAGACTGGCCCGCCTGTGCTTCACCCAGCCCCGTTGTTCTGCCACTGGCCCCGCAGGGTCCCGTTCCTCTGACCCTGCAGAAGCTCTCATGTGCCCCCCAGAGTGCAGGCCCCGGCGGGGACGCTCTGCCCGTCTCCTACGTCACCCTGCAGGAGCAGAGGTGTGTCCTCAGCTGGTTCTTGGGGTGGAGCGCTGTGCAGCGGGAGCGCTTCCTGCAGGACCTCCTCGGCAAAGCTGTGCCGGGCAAAGTGTGCACCCTCCTGGACTCACTCAACACTCTGCAGGTACGTCTCGCATTACTCGCTGTGCTTATTAGGCTGTTGTTCTGCTGTGAGTCACATTTAAGTATCTTTTTTTTTTTTTCCCCCTTCAGGTTAAAGACAGACCTCCCAGCATCTTTGAATGCCAGCTGCGCCTGTGGACCCAGTGGTTTGAGTCGTGGAATGAGGAGGAGAGAAACCATTTACTACACATCCTGGAGGAACGGGACCCGGTCTTTGTTGCTCACTTTTACCGGAATGTAGCTGGTACAGCAGGGAGGGAGTGATGGCGTGGAAGAAAAGCTTCCTGATTACAGTGGAAACAACAGACATCAACAGTTGGAGTGGAGGGCTAGTTGTGTTTGATACCAAATGTAACGGGAAGATAAATGTTTTGTGTTAGGACTGAGATCTCTGTGACCACATGTGTCTGCCAATGAGATGAGGTTGGGAAGTACATTGATGAATTAAAACTTGGACAATGGAGGATTTTTTTCGATTCATTTTTTGGTACAAGACAAGATAAACAAAAAACAAAGACATCTTACCAAAATAAATAGTTTAATAAGGGCTCTCATTTGTCTGTTACTAAATGGTTTACTCAGCACCTGAACATATCGTGTGCAGTTTCATACAGGTCAGGATTGATGTGTGTTTTGTTTGTATCGACTGAGGTTTTGTGGTTTATTAAAATCATGGTGGAAAATGTTACTTTAACTTTCTTTTATTTCTGAAGCTAAAGGCTCTGGAGGCTCACGATCCTCAGCACTGAATTACATTTATTATAAAAATTAAAAAAACACCCGATCATTTTGAGATATTGCCTCATCGGCTCAGTTACAGTTTACTTACACAATTTTACGTTCTCATTTCCGTTGTCATCTATGTTTATGTTTTTGTTTTTGCTCTTGTCATGTATTATTAAGACTGTGACGAGCACTTTCTGCAAGTGCTGGACACACGCCAACAATCATTGGACTTTGGAGTTTTATGTGAAGACCTACCTTCAGCACTACAGTCAATATTAGTGTTGTTGCAGCTTTATAATGTATGGAACTGAAACACAACCTATTAGTTCCAGTTTCCTGTTCCCAAGTGATCTTACTGCGCCATCTTGTGTAAATCCACTATAGCGCAGCGATTGGTGGGAAGGCATTACGGTACTGGCGCTACTGTCGTTGATAATGTTTATCATAATTTTGCTTTGTTTTGGAAATATAAATGTTTTTGTTTGTTATTGTAGTATTCAAAGTAAGTATTCCACACTAACCAAATGTGTATTATATTTAAAAATAATAATAATTTACATAAATGTAAATATATGAAAAATAAGCCTTTAAAAAAACAAAACAAGATATAACTGCCTTCATAGAAACTATTCTGAATTCCACTAACAAAAACACAGTTTGACAAAATAATCTACTGCCGCGTCTCTTGCTGACATTACGGTAGACCTACACCCGTGGCGGCGGAGCTTAGATAATAATTTCCATTTGTACAAAACTATTAGAATCAGCGAGTCATTGCATCGGAGCTAAACCAGCTTGCCAACAAGTAAAATACATCATCAGAAGTGCTGTGCTGCAGAATAAGGTAAAATAATAATAATAATAAGAATCCAGTTTTAGGTTGCATTCTGCGATCATAGAGGGCGTTTATGCACTTCTAGTCCAGCGATGGGTCAATTAACTTGAAGGATGATTTTTATGTTACTGTTGGCTTGCATGATATAATAATGCGTTTATTGGGTGTAGAGGTGCGTTTTGGAGCCTATATGACTTATCACTATAGTTGCACAACGCTCTGGAATGGTTACAACACACACACACACACACACACACAGGATTGCGCAGTTACGAACCGGGGCTCTTTTTTTTT
>OMKR01058299.1:0-17855 GCA_900302355.1 Cyttopsis rosea
AAATAATTTATAAAGAAAAAAAATGGAATAGGATAGATGAGAAAAGACAGGAAAGTTAATAAATATTTGAATTAGCATTGGGAGAGTCTTGTTAAATAAACTGTATACCTTTAGTATCGTTAATTATACTACACATACAGTACTATAAATATAGTATACTATTTCGAGTGCTTGCTCTGACTTTTTATGGGTCCGGCCCGAAGGGCCAATTGTTTTTGCTCATAACAAAATGGCCGCCCATGTGTCTGGTACAGAGAACATCGTCGCACCCAAGGACACGAATGATAAGATAGTTGTAATCGGAGCAGTTCAGACAAGCCGTCGTCCATGTTTCATCCACATCTGAGCATGTTTGGAGAAGGAAAAACTGACAGAACTCAAACTCTGACAGACTGTATATATGCAGAAGTGCACAGATACAGATCCGGGAGTGACAACCGCCGTTAAACACGAGGTAGGTGTTGTGTTTGGAACGTGGATAATGTAGCATAACCGTTATTACTTTATTACTAATAACCTTTATTATGTTTGAAAATAATTCAGTTAAAGTATTACCAGTAGACAATTGTATTAAACAAAGTTCAGCACATTAGTACAGTAACACAACCATTGTGACGATACGGCTCGGCAACGCTTCCCTCAAAGGTACAGTATTCAATTTTCACTGGACGTTTGCGCCGACTGTTGCGGCTCCAGAAAAAAACAATAATAAAAAAAAAATATATATTATTTATATTTTTAGTGATTAAAAAAAAAGCTGAGAAAGAGCTGGAGGTTGACCCAGGAGGAGATATAAGTCCGTCCCCTGACATAACGCAACAGAATTTGGACCAAATGGGACAAGGGGAGCTCTCAGAGTGAGAAAAAGACATAAGACATAGTTCAGGGTCACGCGCAGGGAACCCACATCAATTTATGCTTATCTTGTTCTGAAGACGTCTTTTTGGCCAAAAACTTCTACTTCTCTCTTAGTGTACCTCCACCTTGACCTGGACCCCATGCATTGCTGCCTACAGCTATATTTACACTTTTTTTTGCAGGATTAAAGGATAGGTTTGATATTTTTAAAACCAGGTCTTATTAAAACGTCCCCATCGGTTATTACTATAACTAGCGCAACCTCGGAACACTTTATAATTTAGAAACCAACATGATCTAAAATAATAATAATAAAAAAACCTTATGTCTATCAGAAAACAGTTCCACATGATTTGGTCAGATTTTTCACCTTAAGATTAATAAAAAGGACCTTGAAAACCTCCAACATCCTATGATTAGAATGAGTCTCTCCCTTACAAGGGATCCTGGGAGAATCAGCATGTTAGTTATGTGTATCCTACCTTCTCAGGCAGCTGTGACTCCACCTCCTTCTTCAGGCGACGGAGGAGAAATGGGCGGAGGACCTTGTGCAAGCGGCGAATGATCAGGATAGTTTCCTCCTCGTTGAGGTCGACCTAAAACAAAAGGACATTTGAAACTGCGTGGCAGTCTAGAAACAAATGTCTTGCATTTTAATAATTCAATGGATCAACAGTTTCAATGAATATAATGGTTATTAAAACCTTGAGGATCGCTCATTGTGCTACAAGTGAAAGGCCATTTTCAAATACCTTCCATTATCCCAACTCGCAGATCAGACATAATATTAGACTTAAATAATAAACCTTGGACAATGAATTTGTATTGATTCCCAAGAAGATTGGAAGAAAATACTTAAAAGCACAGGGAGTTTTGGAGAAAATGATTCCTTGAGTTCTGAGGAAATGCAGCATTTAAAATGAATTATAAAAGGAGGCTTTTCAGAAAATTAATATTTAATAGTAATTAATTCAATAAATAAATAAAAAATTACTTGTAGGGTTAAGGTTAGGGTTAGGGTTAGGGTTAGGGGAAAATACGTCTGGAAAAAAGTAAAACTGCCTCCCTATTCAAAAGCAGACTCACTGTACAGCCATGTACAGTGAATGTGCACATTACAAGGATTATTATTATGTGTAAAACAGTTGTACCGAGAACAAAATTTAAAACTGTAGCCATTACAGATATTACACACTGTATACACACAAATTGTGTGTATACAGTATATACAGTATACTGTGTATCATATTCATTAAACAATATAAGAATGGTATAAATAGTGTTTCAAACAGAGAGCACTTTGTTAGCATAAAGCGCTGCTATACTGTGATTACAATGCAAGGTCCCCCAGGAGTCCATTCTTGGACATCTATTATTTCTTGTTTGTAATATTGTTCACTGTTTGAAATATGCTGTCTTCTATGTCCTATGGCACCAACACTGGAAGTGGATTAGCAGCGCCCTGGGCAAATTGATGTCTTTGTATCTTTCTTTTTCATTTTCATGTTCTGTAGTTCTTATTTTCATTTTTGTTTGTATTCCATGTACAACACCTTTAGTCCTCTGAGCATATGGAATGTGCTACATCGATAACGTTTGCCAAGCCGTGCCTGTATATATAGCCCCTTTTACACAGCCTATCCAATCCGACATGGTTGCGCCTTTATTGTGCAACACTGCTCTGTATAAAAGGTACGGAGACGGAATGGGGGGGCAGAGTTGACCCACTCTGTGGACTGACAAGACAAAAGTTTAACTTTTTGGAAGGTGTGTGTCCCATTACATCTGGCGTAAAAGTAACACCGCATTTCAGAAAAAGAACATCATACCAACAGTAAAATATGGTGGTGGTAGTGTGATGGTCTGGGGCTGTTTTGCTGCTTCAGGACCTGGAAGACTTGCTGTGATAAATGGAACCATGAATTCTGCTGTCTACCAAAAAATCCTGAAGGAGAATGTCCGGCCATCTGTTCGTGACCTCAAGCTGAAGCGAACTTGGATTCTGCAGCAGGACAATGATCCAAAACACACCAGCAAGTCCACCTCTGGGCCACCCTTAGCAGTTATTGCTGCTAAGGGTGGCCCAACCAGTTATTAGGTTTAGGGGGCAATCACTTTTTCACACAGGGCCATGTAGGTTTGGATTTTTTTTCTCCTTTAATAATAAAAACCTTCATTTAAAAACTGCATTTTGTGTTTACTTGTGTTGTCTTTGACTAATATTTAAATTTGTTTGATGATCTGAAACATTTAAGTGTGACAAACATGCAAAAAAATAAGAAATCAGGAAGGGGGCAAACACTTTTTCACACCACTGTATATACATAGACGCCGCATTCGGCCCATTGCTGCGATACGTCAACGGGCAAGACTGGCCTGTAAACAAATGTAAGTTAAACGGGGGTGGTGCAGGTTTTCTCGATAAAAAACACTATAACGTTTACATTACTCAACCGATTTCAATGAGTTGTCTTTATATTCAATGGTTTATGGTTTATTAAAAAAAGAAAACAACTCATTAAAATCGGTTGTAAAATATTTTCCCAGGGATTCGTACCCGGTGGCAGTCCGAATTGCATAGTGATATCGAGGCTTATAGGCAATCAATCTAAACACCGATGGTGTCATTCTATAGCCATTACACTGTGCAATCAACAATTACATCATAAGTAAAAGCAAAAAAGTTGTCTATTGTCGCTTTAATATGCATCTTTTTCTCAACTGCACTGATTTTTGCTGCCGTAACGCCCGAATTTCCCTCCAGGGATTAAAAAAGTGCTGATTTTACCCGGATGTCTTCCAGTTTGTATTCCAAGAGGCTGCCTTCAGGCTCTTCTAATCCTCCCCACTCGTCGTCCCCGCCAGAGTCTCCTCCCTGGCCCTCAATTATAACCTCAAAGAACACCATCTTCTCTGATAGATGACTAAAACTGTTGTCGAAGCAGATTTGGTAGTCGCCTTCCTCTGTAGGCTCCACCCTGGAACAAAAACGGTGACCATGCATGGATTTATTCATGTCAAAATATCAGTATCACTAATCACAAGTACTGTAAGCAACCAGGGGTAGAACTGACATGTGAACTCCGTCAGAGCGCCGAAACTCGGAGATGAGCTGGAAGCCTTGTGGGGAGTAGATGGTGAAGTCTACATCCATACCTGCCCCAGCTATCACCTGGAGATAAGATGAAAAAAAATAAGATGAGATAAGACTTTATTCATCCCCGTGCACAGAAAGAGACCGATTCATTAGTCGTAGTGGCGAGCGCCAAGTCACATCCGCAGATCAGAGGTCACATTTACCAAGCACAAGCACACAACCACTCCCTTCTGTAGTGTTTGCATCCGTGCAGACTCTCCCACTAAATAAACTGGAATGCTGACGTGGCCTTTGCTTATTTACTATACGTTTATTTACTACAACCGTTTGTTTTTGTTACTTTTGATGTACAATCAATTAATACAACCAAAAATGTCGATTTTGCTTCTCATGTTTGTGGAATCAACTCTTACTAGGTTGTTTACATTTCCCTATAGTTAACATCAGGTTAGGATTAACGGAGGGATTATTATTAAAATAATATATTTTAATAATAATCCCTCCGTTAATCCCATGTTAGAGAGGAACTAACATGTCGAGGCAGTAAATTGGGTTTAAAGCAGCTAGGTTTGTGTAATAACAATGGGTAATAACAATAACAACAAAGTAATAAGAATAAAAAATATTGGAAAAAAATGACTATGCAGCAATAAACCTAATAATTAACAATAAAAACATAAAATAATTGCAACATACAATAAACCTAAAAAATTACAAAGGGAATTTGGGCATTATGGTGGATGGATCACGATTATAAATGGACATGAATAACCTTTAGGCAGCCGATTTCAACTGCTCTCAATTGGATTTCCTCTTTGTCTGACACGTGATCGAATCAGCCAATCAGAAGACAGAACAGGACAGAACAGGCTCAACTAAATATGAGGATAAACAAAGATGTGTTTCTATAAATTATGACGACTACTACTACTACTACTATGATAATATATTATTTCAACAATAAGTAGTTCGAGTAGTAGTTTCAATGGAAGTAGTTATAGCTAACGGTCAACATACTGTAGCCCTACGGGTACCGTGGCGCGCGCCGATCACGTGATCACCTGAAACTCCACTTCCATGGTTCCGTTCCTCGCGGTGGTCTGGTAGAAGCACTCCGCGGTCCCGGCGGGCAGCAGGAACGTCAACTCGCTGTCCTGGCTCGGCCCGGCCCCGAAGGAGCGCGCCAGGCAGAAGCAGCAGTTGAGAACTACCGCAAGCGCGACGGCGCTCCTCCTCCCGCTCTGCTTCGTGTCGCGCCACCATAGCTCCATGGTCCGCTCTGAATTTTCAGATTCAGACAAACGGGCCAACTTTCACCGTCGGATCCCCATGGCTCTTCCGCATCTGAACTTTATCGAGCTGTGATTGGATCGATCCCGCGCTGGGGGAAAATGCTGCGGGCCAATCAGAAGCAGCGGAGTAGCGTAGTCACTCTATTGCCGCATCCTCCGTAGTACGCCGATGGAGAAATGCTGCATTTCATGGGAGTCGGGAACTCGGAAGACATTCGACCCCCTACTGGGAAAAGTGCAAAGGAACGGCCATTTAAGTCGGAATGTCGAAGCACATCGTTCGGGTTCGACCGATTCTGCCAAGATAACAGACCTGATGCCGCGGCAACGGCACACACCGTTAGAAGAAGAATATTATTAGTCAAACATCACACATTTGGGGTCCAATTCCAGGTGGTGGATCCATGTCGTGGTCAGGGACAGGACAGTGTTGTGCACGTTTTTAGTCCGGGTCCTTATGTTGGAGGAGACCCATGCGAACACGGGGAGGATCGGGAGATAACCCACCGGAGCACGGTGCCAACAGTGCCCCAGGCGGGTCATTGGTCATGATCATAGTTCCCTTTGCGTGGGTTTTTGCAGCTTGACAAACAAACCCAGATGTACTGCCGTACGGACATGGAAGTGGGAACGACCGATTTCCGAGTTGTAATGGAACGCCGCATGAACACCCTTTCTCACTTCTCGTTTACTGTGTGTTGGCTGTGTTAATTTCACGTACGCGTGACGTCACACGTGCGTTCGCACAATGAACATCCCGTGGGGAATTTAGGTTTTTGCTTTCACTGCAGTATCAGTCTCTGTTTACAAACAGACCAAACAAAAGCGTCTGGTTCTGGACTTGGAGAACCTTTTGCAGCTCATTGTGCAAAAAAAAAAACAACACCAAAAAAGGCAATTTATCTAAAAATGATCGTGTGTTTTTGTTGTTGTTGTTGTTTTTTGTGTCTTTTGTTGAATCAAAGTTCATTTAGGAATTCCTGGTCGATCTGCCCTATCCATCCTCGCCCGTGTCCACGCATCCCTCTCAAATAGATGGCAAATGTACTGTATTACATGGTAACCCCTGAGAATCCTGCATAAGTTCTGAGCAATAATGATTCACCTTGAAATATTGTATTAAAATTCTGTGTCAAATCTCTGTGCGCAAATGGTGGACATCATTTCAAACACAAAATTCATATGGGCGGCGATCTTTTTAATTGTCATTTCTCAGCATACATTGACAATGAAATTTGTCCTCTGCACTTGACCCGTCCTATACACCCCTTGGTCAGGAGCATTACCCCTCTAACATACGTGCCTTTGATGGTGGGAGGAAACCGGAGCACCCGGAGGAAACCCACGCAAACACGGGGAGAACATGCAAACTCCACGCAGAAAGGACCTGGGGCGGCCGGGGGTTCGAACCCCGGACCGTCTTGCTGTGAGACCCACTGCGCCCACTGGTGTCCCCTGGGTGGACCAGTCTATTTGAGTCAAGGCAACTAAGGGACTATTCACCTTTGAACCGTACATGTTTGGGTGGTGTGCAGTCGATGGCAGGCGTGTACACAGTGCATGGAACCAGGGCTTGGTGCAAAGTTAAGCATGGATTTGCATCGAGTTTGGTGTGACAGTTGGTTATGGGCCATTGAAGAACTGATTAACATTGAGGGAATTTTGTGAAACGAGCAAATTTGCATTTCTCTATTTTTTTTTAGGGGGAATTTGAAACGAACGAATCGAATCCATAGTATACACCAAAGGACTTTCACTGTGATTCAGGAGGTCAAGAAGTCCCTGACAAATTTTCACCATCTGTAGAGAATAATGTGGAGCTCATTTCATTCAACTCATTCATGGCAGAGTTGAGATTGTCATCAACTCTTGTGATCAGGGTTTGACATTATCGTAAGTCCTGTAGTGTGTGCTGGAATCCCAAAATGCGTGACCCACTGTGAGACACACCCGGCCTTGCTAAATCCTATGGCGTGTGTACTACAGTAAAGAAATAATCTGCATTTTGAGTGAGAAGTGGGGCAAGATAGAGAGAGAGTGTGTAAGGAAGTGTCAGCAGATGGACAACAACCACATGTTACAGGGAGTGTCTAAGATATGGCTGAGATGCACACACAGCCACTACCCTAACCTTTCTACATTTCCTCCTTGCGTGAGCTGCAGAGAAACAGCGTCAGTCTTGTCAACAAGCGGATGATTTAGAGGAGAAAAAAGAGGATCAAAATTGTGCAGAAGATATTATCCGGGGGGATCTAAGAATGTGTGTGGAATAAGACAACCAGAGACGGCATATAATGAGACATCACAGTATTTTGTGTCAGTATCGGTATCTACAAGGAGCATCAAGTGTCAAGTATTTAAATAAGCATCCTCCCTGTTTAGGAACTTTGGTGGAACATTTAAATTCAAGGGAATCTCTTCAATCCGATCGATTCAGAGGTGAGCTACTTAAAACCAAGACTGTTTTTTTTTTTGTTTTTTTTGTGCCTTTGTTTCATAAGACTTCCTGCAGCTGTCTTTCCACACTGACTGAGTTTTGGAGATTCTCTGTTCCCAGAAATTGGTATGTTGTATCACGTGTCATGCCAGTGTATAAAAAGGGGAATAAGGCTCCAGAGTTAACTGAGAACTGATGCCTGTTCCTTCCTCGGCAGTCCCTTCGAGCTTCATCCTTTGCGTCCAGAGGACCGTGTGAACTGGTGGGATGTCAGAGGGCGTTTTGGAGACCATTCCACAGGTGTTTGTGGTGGACAGCCAGGCCAGCTACGCCCCGCTGCCCATTGGAAGGACCAAAGGCGGCAAGCGGCTGCTGCCCCTTCTAACGGGTCTCGCTCTGTTCGGCGTGGTGGTCGAGGGATGCTTAATCGCCTACCTGTACAACAAACTAGAGGTGAGAATGGTGATTTTGTGCTCACGTTTATCGATCGTCGAACGTTTAAGAAGCATGAAGAAGTGAAACATTGCTGACCATCGAGTGCCTGGAAATCCACTTTGGGAATTCCCCACCCATTGTCCCATGTGTCATAATCTTAGACATAAACACATGCATGTATTTAGAGATGCGTGTAGGTTTACAGCTCTCATGTTTTGTCATACCGTATCTCCCGGCCCCAATACCGTGTCTAATTTTTCAGTTTCGAAAGTCACTGATCCAATTCATGGATTTGAAGAGCGCTATCTTGAAGAGAGCTTATGCACCTGTTTCGACAATTTGAACAAACTTTTTTTTTTTCTAAAATCAAACTTCATGGCCTTAATATATTTTATATGGTCTATACTGGTACAGCCTCCGATAACATATACAATTATACAATTTAAGATATACAATTTGTTGCCTTTCTCTTGTCTGTATGTTAATTATGTCTATAGATCATAGACAAAGCCGTAAATCAAATACACAAAATAACTAAATTGTCATTAGAAATAAGTCAGGCTCGATTTCCCCCTGCCTTCAGGACCGGGATCCATCGGTCATTGCAGTATTTGTGGTCGCCTTTGCGCTGTCTTCCACCTTCTGACGAAACATTGCTTGCATGCAAATCGAATTTATCATCCATGTGTTGTTTCTCAGCCTCACTCTGTTTCATTGGCTGCTTTTATTTGTCTAACTTTGACTCACAAAACCTGACAAACACCAACGCATTTCACCAGACAGTAAGTACAGTATATTGCAAGTTGTGCGTGCACAGGTTGTAGTGTTATTTTACAAATGTCTGACGAGTACTTTCTTTTCTTTCTTTTTTTTTTTTAAGTTTTTTTCTGTTCAGGAACATACCATAATGACTCAAATTCAAACAAAAGGTACAGTACTGGTCTTTTTCATAAACATAATACTGTAAATTAGTTCCTCCCATAATACACTAAGAAATAGTTATAAGCTATTGTTTTGCCAAGTTGGCCCATTCTAAGACAATTATTACAATCAAAGATTCCTGGTGATATTATTGGTTCGTCATTTAATTCATGCATTGTTTTAATGTGTTGTTAATGGTCATGTGTTGATCCCGGCTTGCCTTGAACAGGGAGCAGTCAGATTCCGGTGCCCACAAGTAGAGAAGTTCAAAGAGTCAAACAGAAACCTGCTGCACACTTGATCGGTCAGCTCAACTCATAACATACACTAGTCACACACACGCACACACACACACAAACCACTACATATGTACTATTATGTCTTGTTTTCTCAAATTTCACTGTTTTCTTTTCTGAACATCAGGCACCTGTGAGCCTGTGGGGAACAGCACCATAATGCAGTGGATTAACAGCAATTCAACTTCCACTTTCACTTACCTCATGGATTTCCACAACGGAAGCTTCTGCATCCAGGAGAAAGGTTACTACTACTTTTACACCAAAGTGCATCTGGTGGCTGCACAAAAATGTCACTTATACTTCCAACATAAAGTCATGAGAGTCACAGATGGCTATGGGATACCAATACCACTCATCAGTTCAAACAGGTTAGTCATTCGGTCTGCATCTCCAAGCTTCGACTATCTGTTCGTACCAGTTTCCTTCCTGTTTCTCCGTCCATTTCTCACCCAACAGACGACCATGTGATAAATACTATGTTAGAAATGTGGTAATCCTAGACATTGACTCACTGTGACATTTCTTGCCAGGTTTAATTGCCGTACCAAGAAAACAGACACAGAGGAAGTGTGGAGCAGTTTTCTGAGCGGCGTTTTCCACCTGCTCGCCGGGGATAAGATCTATGTGACACTAGAACACGCGATAAAAATTAAACACGGAGACGAAAACTTCATAGGGGCCTTCATGATATGATGTCATCGCTGAATTAGGGAGCATTTTTGTTAGATCGTCCAGACCAAGTTGAATTTTCATTTCAGAAAGAGTGTATATCTTATGAATTCATTAATTATTAGAAAACAAAAATAAAAATAAAAACAGCAATAATTAATAATAATTTCATTGATAATTCATTTATATGGCTTATGTGTGGTTTATGACTATGTGAATAAAATGTTTAAAAAGAATTTGGGTGCACAAATTACTTCATACTTCTTTCTCTACACACTCTAGCTAACCAGACACAGCATTTGTGTCTATTTGGCAGCTACACAGGATACACAAATGCAGTAAACTGTGTGCGTGGCGTGTGTGTATGTGTGTGTGGGTGTGTGTGTACGATCACTCTTTTACAAAATCGAAGTAAAAGAATGATCGTTTGGATGAAGATTTTGTTGTATATGAACTGACTTTTTATGGTCGTGAAGTAATGGCACACATTAAGTTACCGCAGTGAAACTGAATGTGGAGGAAATGGAATTGGACACACACGCACACGCACACGCACACGCACACGCACATGCACACACACACATACACAGACACACACACACAGACACACGCACACACACACAGACACACACACACGCACGCGCGTGCGCACACACACACACACAAACACACACACATACACACTGTATATATATTTACGGAGATGTTTTAATAGTAATTCCTCATTCGTAGAGGCACAATTTCCCTTTTTTTAAGTGAAGCGCTCAGTGAGGTTGTGCTAGAAACAGATTTAGATGATGGGAACCAACATTTTAATACAACCAGGCTTTCAAAACCCTTATAATAAACCTGAATACTTAAAATCCATGTCAAATTAGTATTAAAGTACTTGTAGAAAGGTTGTAGATATATATCATATCAGATATATATATATATATATATAGATATATAGATATATAGATATATAGATATATAGATATAGATATAGATATAGATATAGATATATAGATATAGATATAGATATAGATATAGATATATAGATATAGATATATAGATATAGATATAGATATAGATATAGATATATAGATATAGATATAGATATAGATATAGATATAGATATATAGATATAGATATAGATATAGATATAGATATATAGATATATAGATATAGATATAGATATAGATATATAGATATAGATATATAGATATAGATATATAGATATAGATATATAGATATAGATATAGATATATAGATATAGATATATAGATATAGATATAGATATATCAGTCCATTATTTGTGGGGAAGGAGTAATTGTCAGATTGCTGATGACCTAGAAAATGTTCTGCTATACCACAGGACATGGTAAACACAACAAACAGGATGTGATGCAAAGTCAGTTCTCAGCAACGCTGGTTCACGAGAGGGAACTTTCCCTTACCTTTCCACTGTCCGTACATTCCATTTCCATTGCATATTATTATTCTTTTGTTTCTCATATCACACAGAAATAGCACAAATGTCGCACAAATGCCGCAATGTTTATTTCCATGTCAAATGTGGATTACCTTACATTCATCAATGTACAATTTGTCCATGGGACTTACATTCTCTTGGAAAAAGAGAGCATGTAACACAGAGCATGTGAAGACAATAACTCAAGAGCTACACATGCCTTGAATAGTCTTCAATGCCTTGAAGTACATGTCAGGGTTCATTGAAGAAAATAATAAATGCTCTGTCAAATTCAGAAAGGAATTAACAGAAATCAAACCTTTCTCATTTTGACCTTTCCTAGAATAAAACTGCAAAACCAAGCTATACCGTCCTATACCATCTATTATTGACCAAATAATCGATTGCACATCAACACTAATGTAGTGGTACACAGATCAACTCAATTCTACAACAATATAACTTGATCAGAATAAATACATAAATAGCTCATTTTCACCTGAGAAATAAAATATACAATATACATAGATGCAAGTGGAATGAGTTATAGCTCTACATGCTTATTGATTTAACCTCTTAAATTACAAGTATAAACTCAAAGTGCAAACAGGTATAATGTCCATAACATCGTTACTCGATATCTTGGTGGCATGGCGACTCAAACCTCCCTTCTGGTTCTAGTTTATTACACCGTTTATGGTTCAGAGGAACGTTCCGAGACGTCCCTTGCGCGCTTAAAGGTGCAGTGTGTACACACTGTACACACTGCGCCTTTAAACCTGAACCAGGAACCAAACTCGACTGGTTGGTCGGCCATAGTTATGTTCTGAAGACGAGACAGATGGTTAACATTGTGCGTCTTCTGTCTCATATTAGTCCACCAAGAAAATCCCCTGTCCTGAACTCGTCATGTCCAGTTTCCAATTTGTCAAGCCCGCTTCTGGTACGATCATTTGAGCAACCATTCGCCCTTCTCCGTCCATCCTGGCGACGGTCCAGCACTTACTGCTCACAGGAGTGGACTTGGCCCACTCTGGGAGCTGCACACTGCACTTAAGATGGTTGCCCAGATGAACAGTCAGGAGACCTTCCTCGCACTTGTGCATGCAGTTGAATTTGAGCTCGAGATATATAAAGTAGCTTCCCTTCTGTTTGGGCTGCAGGGAATGTTGGTCGGCGTTGAAGGAGAAGCGGCTTCCTATGGAGTTTCCCGCTCCATAGTTGACAGGAGACCAAGTCATGGTGCCATTATTCAGTTTGCCTGTAGGGGGAGACAAGCAAATTGGTCATTTATCTTACTTTAATCAATGAAATTACAAGGGCAGGGAGATGAAACAATGGAATTATTGAAAACTATTTTAAATCCTTCCAACTGTGATCTGATTTGTGATCTGATTTCCCTTTCACTTCTTGCTGGTGCCCGATCAGTGGCATTCTTATCACCCACAGTGTAAACAGCTATACCATAGAGAGTGTATGCATAAGGCATATACTGTATACTGTTTATATATATTCAAGGGCTGGTTCTTACAAAGACCGTATCACATGCTGGATTTTTTTTAAACAAATAATCTTATGGATTACCACTTTAAGGTCACAAGATGAATGATATTTTGGACTAATTGTATTATGATTAAAAAGAAAGGGAATCTGCACTTGTTCAAAGTAACGGATGATATGCCTCTACAATAAGGTGTATTGGCATGCTGTTTCTTTGTTGTGATATGACGATAATAATAATTATAATAACAACAACAATAATTAAGAATAATTAACATTAATTCCAATAATTAATAATTATAACCTTTATTTATAGCACCTTTCATACACAGCATGCAACTCAAAATGTTTTACAGTAGTAGAAGGCAATCACATATTATTATTATTATTACAATTATTATTATTATTATTATTATTATTACAATTATTATTATTATTATTATTATTACAATTATTATTATTATGCGTCATATCACTAGACCCAAATAATTTATGGAAGTGTCATTTTGGAAGTGGACTTACTTGAGTTGGCTCTTAGGTACGCAAAATTCTGCATCTGTTAAAGATGACAGAAAAGGAGGATTAGAATATGAGGATTTCACATGGGCATGTCATGGTGGGACACAGTATTGACATTTAGACATATGTTCAGATGTGCACGGTACGTGTTTAATTCAAGTTCACAAACCTTGTATACTGAGGAAACGGACTCTGTTGTTGCCAGTGGGTTGGTATTTACGGGTGTTCGCAGGATCTCAGACCTCAGCTCCATCACCAGTATGACTCCTCCAGCAGTGGTGGCCCCCACCGCCATGAAGAGAACCGTGATGGAGACAACAAGGAACACGTCCAGGCACCTCGGTCGTGGCCGTGCTACTTTTTGAAGACTTTCGACATCCATTGCAGTTGTTTTGTCGGTTCCCATATCCTTGAGACTCATAGAGTGCAGCTTCTGGGCAATGTAATGTCAGCGTCGGGCTTTGGCTGCAAGTTGATGTAGCTCCAAGTTTATCTCCAATTGTTTCAGGTAGTCAACCTCCACAACAAATCTAAATCTCTCAACAAACTTCTCTCACTCACTCCCACACTTATTGAGAATGAATGTAAGCACTAAAAGCACCATGTTGGCTTTATATTCAATACTTGGTTTCAGATAAGGAGGAAAAATGGGGAAGTCATGGGTTTCCCTGTCGCCTGCACGGTACACACGTCCTTCCTCACGCCCACATGTTCACGAGGTTCGAATCACCGCAAAACTTTCCACCGCTCTCCCTACAGTTGCACAACCAGATGAGTGCAAGCGTCCCAGTGGAAATTGAAACGAGTCAGCAAGTTTCGCAAACTGTGAAACTGCGACTCTCACCTAAGCCACTTTGAACTGATGTATGTGGTGTAATGCTGGCCCACTCTGTGATGATGATGATGATGATGATGATGATAATAATCATCATCATCATCATCATCATCATCATCATCATCATCATTATCACAGAGTTAGGGTTAGGGTTAGGGTTAGGGTTTATTAACATATGATAAGATTAGATCAAATACGATAAGATAAGATAAAACAAGATAAGATAAAATAAGGTTAAATAAAATAAGATAACAGAGGTTTTTTTTACAGTAATAACAATCTGACCAGGGCCTCCCTGGCCAGATTGTTAAAAAGCAAAAATGGAACCTTGTGAAATATTTTTGGGGAGAACTATTGTGAGATGCAGGAAGACTGTTTTCATCAGTTTTCATCAGTCTGTGTATCAGTTTTGTATGTGTATACTCAATGTGTGTGTGTGTGTGTGTGTGTGTGTGTGTGTGTGTGTGTGTGTGTGTGTGTGTGGGTGTGTGTGTGTGTGTCTGTCTGTGTGGAATGTTGTGTTGTGTGGTAAGTTTCATCATACATTTCTCTTCTGCCAGAAATGGAAAGTGCAAGAAGCATCATGAAATTCCCAACCCTGCAGATACCAGTTGCTGGGCTTTTTTTCTGGTCTCGGTTATGTCCTGGCTATTTGTACAAAATCACAACACACTTGATGTGCTGGGATTTCTTACAGATTAGGCAACTACAGTCTGTCTTCCATTTAGAATTAGGGAACTACAACTGCACAGCGGATATTACAAATTATTGCTCTCTCTTCGACCTTCTGACTCTTTCAGTCTCAGTCTTCACATAAATGAGTATGGTATGTTTGTTATATTAATACAACGCTGAGAAGTATAGACAATGAGAGGGCATCGTGTCAGGAAATCCTTCAATGGACTGAGTTGGACTCTCCCCAATCTGAGGTCATCATCGTCAGATTTGTGTGTGGGATGAGCCTTTGATGTGTCACAGCAATGCACAGTCAAAACGAGGGAACTACCATTGGAGTACTTGAGACAGAGGACCCGAGCGAAAGAACTGGAGGTTTGTGGCTTTGTCTTCTCTGTGTAGATTATTTGCTAACAGACTATGGTGCACCAGAACCAGTGCTATTTGTGGATCATGACAACCTGTCGGGGAGTCTGAGAGTTTGGGCAGAAACAGTTTCTCAATCTTTGTACACTTCATACGCTGACCACCTTGTTTATAGATGAGCTGCACCGGTACAGTGGGGGCAGTGCCTGCTTATTAGAGAGTTTCTTCTGCAATATCTAACTGCGACCAGACCAGGGGTGTGCAGCACTGAAACATGTGGCGTTTTCTGGGACATCAAGCAAAGAACTGGTTAACGCTCCACGACTCTAAATTGCATGTGATCATCTTACATGTGGAGCACAAATCAAGGACCGGATGCCGCTAATGTCACTTTATAGCAGCGCATTGAAGAAACAGTCTGGGACCAGATCACAGGAAAACAAATACATCGAAAAGTAATTGTTTAAGCAAAACACGCAATGACAGCCAAAGCCATAGTACCCTGCACATGCAGAAACAAGTAGGCCAAGGCACACACACACACACACACACACACACACACACACACACACACACACACACACACACACACACACACACACACACACAGAGAGAGACAGATAGAGAGAGATAGGTATAGACTCTATGCCTATCTCTCTCTCTATTTGTCTCTCTATCAGTCTGACAGATAGAGAGAGAGAGGTATATGAGAGAGACAGATGGAGAGACAGACAGATGGAGAGAGAGAGGTATATGAGAGAGAGAGATGGAGAGACAGACAGATAGAGAGAGACATGTGTACCAACCAGGCCTGTGAACTCCTCATCTCTCGGTCTAGTTCCCTAAATGAAAAGAAAACCCCATAGCAAAGACATCATCTATGCGGCCAAACCACACTCCTCTGTAAGTATATGCACATTGCACAATACACTGACAGCGTGCTTGTGATGAATGGAAAAGTCAAATGGAATTCGAAACGGTTTCAGTACAACACTTAATTACGTGTTTAGAACGGGGTTTAATGTGCAGTCCTTGTACTGGTGAACCGACGTACCACAGAGGTGCATCTTTAATTTATTGATTAAGTTCCAAACATGCCAGTGTTCAAGTAACACAGCAGCAATATATGGTTTTAATGGCATTTCAACAAGCGATTAAATGTGAGATTATTCATAGACACCGAATCGGCCCCGACTCATACCATCATGTCCGACAAACAACGAAAAGATTGAGTGGCTGATTTGAGTGGATCTCCTTGCTGTAATTAAATACAGGTATTGTGCATTGTAGTGTGTTGTATTGTAGTCCTGTCAAGGCCCGGAGAGTCGGCGAATGTCTGCGCATGAGCGCCGCCCTGGTGGCAATGAGCGCACATCTCAGGCTCAGCTGCAAGCCCTGCAGTGGATCCATATGAAATACATAAATACGTCTATGAAATAGATCCTGTTTTTAAAAAGGACGTTTTACAAAACACTTATTGTATTTGTTTCAGGGGACTTTGATTTCATAATGACACATTATTACATTATTACAATACCACATTTCCAATCCTCATATGCAAATTAATGGGGCGTGGTTTGGCCTGAATCTGAGATAGACGTATTTCATAGACGTATATATTTTATATTATATATATTTATTTCACAGGCATATTTATTTATTAATTTGTTTGTTTGTTTGTTTGTTTGTTTGTTTGTTTGTTTGTTTGTTTATTTATTTATTTATTTATTTATTTATTTATTTATTTATTTATTTGTTTGTTTGTTTATTCATTCATTCATTCATTTATTTATTTGTTTGTTTGTTTGTTTATTAACTTGTTTGTTTGTTTGTTTGTTTATTTTATTTTATTTTATTTTATTTTATTTTATTTTATTTTATTTTATTTTATTTTATTTTATTTTATTTTGACTAAAATGGCTTTCCATATTAACCTGCGTGCCTACGCGTAAAACGTCATACCACACACACACACACACACACACACACGTCAGGGACGTCTATGGTGTGACGAGGTGTGACAAAGCAATGAAAACGACGACAAGAAAACTTTTTTTCCTCCATTTCTTTTCTCGTGAATTTATGACTTTATTCTCGGAAATTCTGACTTTTTCCTCGGAATATTAACCCCTATTATCCCCTAATGTTAACCCCTCCGCTGGCTCCGTTACCAACACGGCCCTAATACGCCGTCGTATTATAATGTAGGCCAACTGCTACAGTGGTTCTTGAAAGTTTGTGAACCCTTTGAAATTTACTGACGATGATGATGATGAATGAATGAATACTTTACTATACAATTGTTTTATGAATACAAACGACAAACATGTGTAACAATGTTAGCCCTGGGGTAAACTCAGTCCTAAATTGAAAAACTATTGAAAATGGCTACGATTAAAAAAACAAAAAACAAAAAAAAACCTGTGTGTGTGTGTGTGTGTGTGTGTGTGTGTGTGTGTGTGTGTGTGTGTGTGTGTGTGTGGGGGGGGGGCCCTCCCG
>OMKR01058315.1:4810-15344 GCA_900302355.1 Cyttopsis rosea
CCCGCCCCCGCCCCAACACCCGCTACTCCTATCTCCCCAGGCACCAATGCAACCACCGCCTTGCAGTCCATTCTAGGGGCGCTCGAATCCCTCCCCCGCACGGCTGAAGCGCGTAGAACGTGGCCCCGATCTTCCAGCCCCACCGATCCCTAGCACATTCACCCAAGCCGCCCCAGCCGTTAACCCCCCAACTTCTCAGCTTCCCGAGGTGCAAAACAGCCTCGCGTCAGCTTTCCCCGCTCCCAACACAGCTACTCCCTACATATCCATGGGGGCTAACGTCTCCCCCCGCCATCCGGTAAGGTAAAGACGTCAATCTAGTCTCCCTCATATTACCTTCCCCTGAATGCAGTAAGGCAGTCGCGGTGATAACATTACAGCCGTGTTAAAATCAGCAGACCCCCGCCTAGCTAGGGATCTCTCCATCGGAGAATTCCTCATCGCATTCGGTATCTACCGCAATGTCATCTGTACGGTGCACCCGGATAGGAGACACGAGCTAGACTCCTACCTGGCTCTGATAGGCGATCTTAATCTGAAATACGGCCGCAATTTCTTCTTCCAATACCATAAAGCCTTCTCCAGTAAGGCGCCTCTATTCATCTCCCAATTCAATACCCATCTAAACTGGGCTTGCCTCGACATCGAGCTCCTCGTCTCGATGGTCGGCGGCTGACAGGCTCTAACCTGCTTCACCTGCAGCAACATCGGCCACTCCAGTACTCTATGTCCAAAGATCCCTTTCCAGCCGCCGTCTTCGGGACCCAGTACGTCCAACCCCTGCTTCGCACCGACCGGCCGTCAGACGGCAGCCGGTGCTGGGACGCGCATCCGAGATCCGCCCGCCCTCGCTGTGTGCGCCCAAACTGGGCCGACAGGAAGGGTGGTATCACCAAACCCTGAGAAACCACCTGTCCACCCCCGTGAACATTCAGCTTCTCTCTGAATTTGATTTATCCCAGCACCCAGATCCGGTGTTTGTAGACCACCTGATCTCAGGACTTTCCCAAGGCTTCAGAGTGGGAGTCTTATCGACTCCTAGTGAGTCATTCGTCACAAAAATCCTTCGATCCGCCCTCAGAGACCTTCAAGCCGTCTCCCAGCTTCTAATTAAAGAAACCAACAAAGGTTATTTAATCGGCCCATTCATGTCTTCTCAGTTCCCCGTGTTTCGCCGCAGCCCCATCGGAACGCAACACGGAAGTACTCAGGTCGAAGATCAGACATCGTAGACGCGTTCAAAGTAAATCCAATCCATCCGTCCCCGTGGCCGCTCTTCAGCGTAAAATGGAAAAATTAATTTTACTTCGCAGTAAGGATAACGTTCGGGTACAGAAGCAGCCCAGCTATTTTCAACATGCTGTCGGAAGCACTCTGTTGGACCCTGCTGAACGTAGATCGTTTACAATTTGTGCTTCACCTCCTAGATGACTTCCCCGTTATCGACCCGCCCCACGATCCCTCCGGCGCGTCACTGTCCAAACTTAAAGAGACATTCCAGCGTTTGGGCATCCTGCTCACCTGAGGAGAAAACAATCTGCCCCACCACCTCCCTAGAATTCCTGGGTATCACGCTCGATAGCACCAAAATGGTAGCCTCCCTTCCTCTTGAGAAATTGGAACGCATCCGCCAAATCTCCCACGCCTATTTATCAGCCGACTCCTTAACCAAACAGAACCTGCTTTCTCTTCTCTGACATCTTAATTTTGCCGGTCATTCATACCATTGTTAACATTGGCACCCTCAGTCCGAAAGCTCCAAGACATCATCAGATGGCAGAGGCACCTCCTTCTTTTACAATGAAATAGTCGAGTCAGCAGACTATCTGTTCATGGAGGCAGCGCCATCCGTGGGTTTTGGGGGGTACTACCAAGGCCAGTGGTTCGCATCTAGAGCCTTCTTCCGCCCTTTGTGAGATCTATCCCATCGTCGCAGCTTACCACCTCTGGGGCCACCTCTGGCAGCGCAAGCGCATAGCTGTTCTCAGCGATAGTGCCGCCGCAGTCGGAATCATCAACAAAGGGCGCTCATCCTCAAAAGACATCATGCCGTTTGTAAGACGCCTTACCTGGCTTTCTGTCATGCACAACTTCATCCTCACTGCTCGCCATGTGCCCGATCACCTTAATCTCATTGCTGACTCTTTATCTCGATTCAAATTCCAGGTTTTCAGGAATCTGTGCCCGGAAACCAGCCCTACACCCGCTGCTGTTCCTCCATTCCCTGTGCTGGTGCTGTCCTAACAGAAAGCCCTCTGGCCAAACTCCTCTGGTCTACTTCAGCCTACATGAGAAAGGGACTCGCAGAATCCACACTCAGGTCGTACGATTTCACCTGGAAAATGTTTGCCACTTTCTGCTCCACCTTTAACATGCCTCCTATAGCAGTGTTAATTGTTCCCGTCTGCACCTTTATTGCTCACTGCGCAGATACCCGTCACTTTAAACCCCCTTATATTAAAGGTCTGGTAGCAGGCATCCAGTTCCATGCCAGATGCCATAACCCTGCTTGCCCCAGCCTGTTTGCTCACACAGCTATCAGGCTACTGCTCATGGGCATCTCAAAAGCCTCTCCTCCTCCCGCCGATCGCAGGCTCCCAATCACCCTACCGATTCTGCACCAAATGTTGGGGGGCGTCCGCTCTGGCATGTTCGCTCCTCTCCTTGATGCTCTCCTGGACTGCGTGTGGCTACTGGCCTTCTACAGCTTCCTCAGACCAGGCGTGTTCACCACTCCCTCCTATGCATTTGACCCAAACAGGGATATCTCCCTCGTAGACCTATCTTTCCACCCCGATCATTTCTGCCTTTTCATGATCACCGCTGCAATGGCAACGGCGGTTTCACCGCTGCAACGCGACGGGGGCTTCACCGCTGCAATGGTGACGGCGGTTTCACTGCTGCAACGGCGACAGCGGTGACGGCGGTTTCACCACTGCAACGGCGGTTTCACCGCTGCAACAGTGTAGTCTCCATCACCACCAGTGTCAGGACTCCAAGGGGAGATCTCTCCAGCGGTACTCCGAGATCTCTCCTCTATCCATATGTATTTATATTACATTCTGTACAAGCTATATAGCATTATGGAGTCATAATGTCAAATCTGTCAAATAAATATGTTTCCCTCACCTAGTCTCTCCTGATTGAAGACAGGTATGGACAGGGCCGTTTCTTCACTGCCACCATTAACATCATAAAGACAAAGCAGCTTAAGCATTCATGAATACACTTAAATATCACAATTACGTGTAACCACATGAAAGCAAATAACACAATAAATCAGTGCAAGTGAACATCGAACAGATGAGAGTACAATGAATTATCATTATTACATAAAATAAACAATTGAATTACAATAGTGAGGCAAATGGCTCAGTAAAAGAGGTAGAAGAATAAATACGGAAACGAATATTCAACTCAACAAGGTACATTGCACTCATCTTTTAGACTTTTTGCATGTCTTTTTACAATGTTAATTGAACAGAGAAGTAAATGCTGCACTTAATGTACTGTCAAGGAAAAAGACTTCTTTGGTCATTTATCTTGTTTTCTCACTCCACATTATAAACAAAATACAGGCTTCAACAAACACCTTATGAGGGATCTACTTTATAGTGTATTTTTTATGATTTTTATTCCCTAAGAGAGTATAGAGAACAACAAAGGCTGTAGGCTACCACATAATCCTATATCGATAGAAGCTATGCAGCATCATTCCAACCATTCACTATTCATACAGTTATATATACAGCAGCAAACAATCCAAGTCAATATACAAACTTTGGGGGAAGGAGAAGGCAGAGAGGCTCGCCGGTCAAACTCTCGGCCACGCCCAGCGCTCCACACAGCGCACTGAGCCCCAGACAGCGCGCTCCAGTGGAGTGTTGTTGCTGCAAGCTGCGTATTTGATTACATTTCATTGTTTCAAGCGTCCAAAGATGCTAGGTGGCCCATGCCTAAAAATGCCCCCTGGTATCTAAGTTTGGACTAAATCGTATCGTAATATAAATCTTCTCAGATTGGGGTCACAGAAACAAAATCTTATCAAATGGGGTCCGTGGCCTAACGTGTATGAAGTTTGAGAACCATTGCTCTAGTTCCTAGGAGTGAAATTAGAGAGAGTTCAGAGTTTGAACATTTATTTAATAAATATACTGTATACATTCAGATTGATAGAAATACCTGGTTGTGATTGTCAGTGTTGGGCAAGTTACTTTTATAATGTAATAAATTATGTATTACTTATTACTTTCATTTGAAAGTAATAGGTTACTTTATAATATTACTTTCTGTGTAAGGTAATACGTTTCTTATTACACTACTTTTAAGTTGTTCACCAAAATAAGCACAGAAAAATGGATGTTAGTGCCACGTTACTCCATCCATATTTGTTTACACTCGCTCCCACGTGCAGATAATGTAAAATATTGCCGTAAAGCAGTTCTGCCGCTGATTTGCGACATAGCTTAGGGGAGGGACCATAGACCATACTGTATGTGCAGCTGTCTTGTCACGTGAACGTGATCACATCATGCAATGTATTTGTCATGACGGACAGCGGATATACCCAATGAGACCATGATTTCTCCGACCACGGATATAAACTCAAAATGATCGGACGACAAATCTAATCGGACAAAAATATCGGTAACGGATAGTCGTTTCATCCGATCAATCGGCACACCCATAGAAACCCGCGTTACTTGACATGGTAATTGTATGATATTACCCACATTGAATTAGTAACTCGCTATATTACTGCGTTACTGCTAAAAAGTTATTTATTACTGTAATGCGTTACATTTGTAATGTGCTACCCCCAACACTGGTGATCGTATTGAGCCACAGGCTTCCTCGGCCCTCTATAAATTAGGAAAGCCGTCAGCCTGATTTTCATTTCAGCACCAGAGGTTCCACGTGACTCGAGCAGAGCAGCAACAAATACTCTAGCTTATTGAAGGGCGGAAATGAGGAGAGGCGTCAAGCGACGGCGGCTTGCTGTGTGTCTACAAATGCCAAGCAGATGGTGCGGCATCACAAACAATAATGTGCAAACAAATATGCAGGTAGCGTTGCAGGCTGACCCCTGTGGCAGATGATGCTTTGTCTTTTTGGCGCCTCAGAGTGCAGAGGAACGACCGCGGTGCAAATACACTGAGGCACGACGTGAGCAGGGTGGGAGGAAGTACTCAGAGCTTTCACATTCACAGTAAAAGTACAAATATCCTGACAGAGAAGAGAGAAAATACCACATTGACGTTTCTGCTGAAGTAAAAGTACTTGTTCTTAAATGTACTTAAGTACTAAAGTATTAAACGTAAAAGTACTAGTCATATCCAGTGCCCTGATACAACAGAGCCTAAAATGCTTCTGCTGTGGCTTTCTTTCTGCAGATGATGCTAATGCAGATCCTGAGCATCAGCATGCAAATGACCAACAAATTGGTAGGGTGGTTTCATAGTAATTTACAAGGATATACAAATATAAATGGAGATTAAACACAAGTTCAGTCAGGAAGACTACCTACTTCACAGCAGGTGGCATTCATCAGCTCCAGCATGCAGCTAACCAATCAGACGCCACACCCCAAAAGGAGTCAATCTCGTGGCTTCCCGCCAGTATTTGTAGGGCTTCTTGCTCCCCTCTGTGTCATTTCAGATTCCGTGCTCAAGCACTCTGTTAGTAGACACTCCCTTGCAATTCTCAGGTTACTGGACAACTGGAACTCTTTTTCTTTTTTTAACAATGAAATAGTCGAGTCAGCAGACTCAATCCAGCTGTTCACAGATGCAGCGCCATCCAACGAATTGCCTCCTGAAATCTTCCACCTAGAGTATTCTTCCACATTTTTTGAAATTTCCGCCATTGTAGTAGCTTGTCATCTCTGGGGTCATCTTTGGCAACGCAAGCGCATAGCGGTTCTCTGTGATAATGCCGCCATCCTCCTCAAAAGATCTCCTCAAATCATTCCGACGCCTCACCTGGCTATCAGTCATGCAAAATTTCATCCTCACTGCTCGCCACGTACCCAAACATCATCACTGACTCTCTAAATTCCAGGTTTTCAAGAATGTGCCCAGACTCCAGCCCCATGCCTGTAGTCATTCCTCCATTCTCGGCTCTAGTCCTGTCCTAATCTAAACCCCCATAGTCAAACTTCTTCAGACAACAACAACCTACATGAGGAAGGGACTAGCAGAGTCTAGCCAAGTCTTACGATTTTGCCTGGAAGATGTTTGCATCATTCTGTATCACCTTTAGGATGCCTCTTATACCTGTGTCTATAATTACTGTTTGTGCTTTATAACTCACTGCAGGGATACCCGTCATTTTAAATCCCCATACATTAAAGGTTTTAGTATCGGGCATTCAGTTTCACGCCAGATGCTACAGCCCAGCTTACCCCAGCATGTTCACTCATCCAGCAATCAAGTTACTGCTTAAAGACATTGCTAAAGCCTCTCCTATCGATCGCAGGCTCCCAATTACCCTGCCTATTCCACACCCAATGTTGAAATGCGTTCACCTATGGTATGTTTGCTCCTCTCCTAGATGCTCTCGTGGATTGCGTGTGCCTATTGCCTTTCTATGGCTTTCTCAGTCAAGGTGAGTTTCACCACTCCCTCCTACTCATTCAACCCCAACAGAGTTATTTCCTTTTCAGACTCATCTTTTCACCCCAATCATTACAGACTTTTCATCAAGCATTCCAAGTCCCAGGGTGCCTGTTCCATAGTCATTGCCTGTATTCATTCTCTGTTCTGCCCCTACACTGTATGTCAATTGTATGTTAATTACTTATCTCTCAGACCTAAATCAGCCCCAGAGTCGCAACTCTTCATGATCTCAGGTAACAAAAGTCACGACTCTTGCTTGGCTTGGTTTACCCGTCATCTAAACCGAATTCTCTCTAAATGCAAATTTTCTGCTCAGCAGTAGTCAGGACATTCATTCAGAATCAGGATGGCTACTTCAGCTGCCATGCAAGGAATCTCATCCATGGCCCTCCATCAACTGGGCAGATGATCATCATCCACGTATTCCTCCTACATTCGACCAGACCAGGCCGCTATTCTCAGCGCTCAAAAGTCCTACCGCCCTGACCAAAGGTAAGCCATGCATATAGCTGGTGGTGATACGTAAATTCTATTGCAATCTCATTATAATCTTGTATTCCTCAAACTTAACATCCTCCCTCCATGCATTCATGCAGTGGCTCAGGAGGTAGAGCAGGTCGTCTTGTGATTGGAAGATTGCCGGTTCAATCCCTCCTGGTGGTGCGATACCTGATGGCTCCTCCTGATAGCGTGTGAAGTGTCCTTGAGCGAGACACTTAACCCCCTAACTGCTACCTGGGCGCCTCTACATGGCAGCCCCCTGCTCCTAGACACGTCAGTTACTAGTTTGGGTAAAATGCAGAGACTGCATTTCGTTCCCTCAGTACTTGTATTCTGTGCAATGACAACAAAGTTGAATCTAATCATATTCTCCAGCCTCTATTCTGGTGTCCTCCCTCTCACACTAGTCTACTCAGCCAGAACTATCAATTTTGGGGGAAGGATCTCCCTAGCGGCCCTTCGAGACGCCAGTTGCTCATCCACAACGCAGCTGTCTGGCACCATGTCCACCAGATCAGTGCATCATCATAGGTGGAAATCCCAGGGGGGACACAACCCCCCAATATATCACTGTAAACACAACTATGTAATTTCAATAATATTAATATTACTCAATATTACGCATGTAAAACACTGCATTGTTGTGGTTATTCGGTTATTCGGACAGCTAGACACAGGATTCTTTACGGGTCCCAAAATTCTGACCCGACCCGTTTGGACCCAGGACATTTGTCCTGAGATCCGATTAGAACCATTAAAACATAATAAATTAATAGCCGGACCCGTTTTTTTTTTTTAGATATTACAGAACCAACCCGATGAATGTCCGAGCTGGTGATAATAAAACGTGGACCCGTCACCCAAATCGGGTGCGGGTCCCGGATCGGGTTCCGGTGGTCGGGTGCTGGTCGACCCGGGAAGACCTCTACACCAGACTACTAGCCTACTGGTGTTATGGTCAAGTTTGCATTGTTGTGTTTATTATTGGTGCCGACACCAGCATTTTGACGCGGATGAAGTCTGTGTACTGATGTGGATTGTTTGCTGTTGGATCTATAACTGAATGAATAGATGATGAATTGCAATAGGTTGGACAGGTTGATGCTGCATAAGTAAATAAAATAAATGTATCATATATAATTTATCTTTTATTTATTAATTATTATTATCATCATCATCATTTGATGCCTACCCAGAAGGAGCTCACGGCACGTGAGTGCTTTGTTGCTGACAGGGAGTGGATGTTGTTTGTAAGTTGGGATGGACAGTTTTTCGGCTTTAGGAGTCCTGTATGTACGCACATGCATTTACACTGCCCTGCGCGTGCCTGTATATTCGGCATATTTCGGTCAGTCCCAAATGTTTGTATTTTGTAATCTGAGTAACTTTCCTCCCAGATGAACATAGTGGCCAAATTCATAACTAGTCTGGTACCCTTTACAACAACAAATAGGGTTAGCCTACAACATACAAATAAAGGTTATTAATATTATTGTAATTACAAAATTAGCGGTCTGGTGGTTTGCGTGAACAGGGTGGCCTGGGATGGAGGCAAATTCCTGGCCTGAATTGCTGTTTCAGTCCACCCCCGGTTGAAACAAAGGATATGTTAGACATTTCTTTACTACTACCACTCAGTACAATAAAACTCATTTATAATCGTCACCAGTCTTCATTTTCGCTGCGTTGAATTACTAGTCACTCTTCATGTTAGCTAGTGGTGAAGCTGACGTTTGCTATCTAGCCACAGTAACATCAACCGGTGTTTGCAGCCGTTTGAATTCGAGTCAGTGAGAGGAGCCGGCAATGCGATGTAGTGTTCCTGAGCCGGCAGGGTGCAGGTGGCAGCAGAGTGTCCGTTAGCGGAGTTACACCACTACTTTTGGTGTCCCCCTCAGTAATTGCTCTTGAGAAAATTTCATGTAATTGTCCCCTCCAAAGTCGATCTCAGATTTTCGCCCCTGCGCATCGTAGCGGGCCCACGTCGCCGGAGCGGCTCGCCCCCACAACACACTTAACTGGCCCCATGTCGCCGGAGCATTCGTCAGCTTCGCGTTCCGCCGGCCTACACCGGCAGAGCTACTCACCAGCAGCGCTTCCGCAATTATCAAAATGAGGTTGTCGGGTAGGTCCTCCCTCATTTGTTAGTTCTGCTGAACAGGAACTAACAATTTTTGGGGGAAGATCTCTCCAGCGGCCCTCCGAGGTCCATCCTCCAAACATATACATTTATATTCATTTATGTACGAGCGCCGCAGCATCATGGAGCATCATTCATCGCCAAATAAATGTCTTAGTTTTCTTCATTTTGTCTCTCCTGATTGAAATATGAATGTAAGTGTAATTTGTGTGTATTGCAAGTATTAAGAAAAAAACCCTTAAAGTAACATGACTGGGGTTAGTAAAGTAAAAGTCAAAACTCTCCCGAAACTGAACTTTTAACTCCTAAACTGAACAACTTAATCCTTAGACTTATACTTGAAAATTACACTTAAGTATCGTAACAATGCACTTCAACATACTAAACATGTATAATTTAAGCTCGTAAAAACATAAATTATTGGATTTTTGACGTGATTTCAATCCGCCGCGGAAGAAAGACGACACCACCCAAAATCAGCCGACATCCACAGAATCATGAGATTTCAGCTGACGATCCAAAGTCGTTGTGGTTAACAATTGAATCATCTCTTTTGTTAATTGCCACCATCATCGTACAGGCCTATATCGACGTCAAAGCAGAGAAAGAGCCATCTATTGAACGTTGGAACAGATTTTCTTTTTAATTTCAGTTAATTCTTCACAACCCAACGGCGCCAACTTTACATTCCGTTTGTTTAAACCGGCTTCAAATTCTCCTTGAATTTGGATGAAAAACACAGTTTCAAGTATCTAACAATTCTATCCATCTTATCAGCTCAAATAATTCCTATTAGGCGATTATATAATTATTCCGACATCTCTAGATGGATGTGTTGTGTATTATTCCCTCTCTTCATACTCAGCACCTGCCTGTGCTGCATCGCTTGTCGCTGCACAAAATTTTAAGGAAATTCAGTGCAGAGCGCTTTGTCCCATGATGCCCCAGTGTCAGCAGCATCAGCAAATGCATCCATCCATCTTCTGGGTGAGCGGGCAGAGGGGTGTGTGTGTGTGTCTGTGTGTGTGTGTGTGTGTGTGTGTGTGTGTGTGTGTGTGGGTGTGGGGGGGGGTGTGTGTGGTGGGTGTGTGTGGGGGGGGGGTGGGTGGGGTGTGTGTGTGTGTGGGGGTGCGTGGGTGGGGGTGTGGGGGTGTGTGTGTGTGTGTGTGCCTCTGGGGAGGTTAAGGGTGAGTAAGTGCCCCCTGGCTGTGTGCTGTGTGTAACACTTCTTTCCTCCCACCCTCTCCATCCTCCAAACAGGTTCTAATTTGGATTG
>OMKR01058326.1:2964-22237 GCA_900302355.1 Cyttopsis rosea
GGGGGGGGGGGATACACATGGACCGCTACTTTTTTTTGTTTGTTTCTGAGTAAGAGTCCAGTTGGTAGAGTGGTATGTTGGTAGAGTCCATGTTGTTGGAGTGATGGTAGAGTCCATGCTGGTGGAGCGGTATGTTGGTAGAGCCCATGGTGGTGGAGCGATATGTTGGTGGAGTGATATGTTGGTGGAGTCCAGGGTGTTTGTTGTCATTGTAATGGTGCCGTGTTCAAAACCTGAACCCGTACACAAACAACCTCCAACTTGTGACAAAAACAAATGGAACATGGAATAAATCTCCAAGCTAAGGACAACTGCTGTCATAGCAACAGAAACATGGCAGCAGGCACACCATCCATGGTGGTTCATTGTAAGAATTTAATGAAATATGAAACAGTTGCCTGGGGGAATTCATGTTTTTTTTCCCCCTGGAATTTACCTCTTGAAAGGAATTTCTTGAGGTTGGAAATTTCCTCGTTGGGAAATGAATGAGTTCTGAGGCGGTCTTGAACCCAGCGCATCAGTGTCACTAGTACTGTTCCTTTTTAAGTTTCAGTCTCTTTAACCACATCACAGCAAAACAGCTGTATGTGGAATAGTGCTTGATCAATTCACTAAACTGCAACCAGTGAACGACTCGACATTCACAGAGACAAGCCAGATACCGCAGTGAAAAGGAGAATCAGAAGCAAGGTACAAGTTGGGGGGGAAACTACTACTTAACATAATCATGTTTACCAAAAATGTTTACTTTGATTACTTGATTGAGGATTACTTTTGATCACCTAAATACCCTAATTTCAAGCTCAAAAGTAATCAATCAAGTAATCAAAGTAAACATTTTTGGCTTCCCCAATACTGTTGTGAGTACTAGAGTACTCTGCTTGATCTATTTCATTGCCAACACCAGCTGTGGCTTATTAGGATTAAAACGTGAGCTCATTCATTCATTCTTAGAACAGGCCGCCAAGTGGTGAAAAGACAACCGAGAGCCGTTACCTTGTCGACGTCTTCTCGAGTCAGACCCAGCACACTTCCCATGAGCCTCAGCACCTCGGCGCGCTTGTTTTTGGGCGTGTGGAAGTAGCCCATGAACAGATTGTGCATGAGAAGCCTGCAGAAACACAACTTTGTAAACTTTTTGCAACTTTAATATTCTGCATTTTTCAGATCGGTGGATTATACACAAACTAAAGGAAAACTCTGGGATTTTTTTCAAACCTATGGGAAGTACAATTCAGTATATCAACATTCACACACTGCTGATATAATCTGCGTTGCTACAATGAGGAGTTAAGTGTCTTGATAAAGGGCACATTGGCAGCAGTCCAGATCCCTGTCTGGATTTGGACCAGCGACCCTTCACCTCCAAATCGGACTACTGCTTTGAGAGACCTTTGATCTTTGAACATCTTCACCGCATTAAATTTACGCAACGGACTCAAGTTTCAACTGTGCTGGAATCCTCATTACAGTCCAATGAAAGCCACATGAGCGCTTCATCAAAACCTCTGTTTGGAATGCGAGGTCAGACAGGGATTACTTAACTTACTTGTCAACTTTCCCCTCGGTGCTGTTTAGCAGGTTCATCAGCTTCTTCTGGGCCTCCTCCAGCATCTCCTGCCTCACGTCCACTGGGAGACGGACACACACATTGACAAGATGATCCAATGCATGCAGATGTGCATTTGCATGTGTATGTTGACATAGTGTGCAACAAATTACAGAGGAAGAGAGGCCCATATATTTTATAGAGTTGGGGTGTAACGATGCAGGTATTTGTAATTAACCGGGCACGGTTAACCAGGCTCACGGTTCGGTGCAGATTATAACCCAACGGTTGGTTAGATTCACTCTGTAAAGTGGGCAAAATAAAGTTGTTTTAACTGTGTGAAATAGATTAAACTGCATGTACAGTATTTATTTATATATTGTTTTATGTTTACTGTCTTCTTGTATGAAGCCACCCTAGAAGATGGGCCAGGTCTCCATTGTGTTTAAAGTCTAAACAGCTCCTACCTTCATGATCCTAGTATTAGCCCCCTGGTTAGCACAAGATCAGAGTTCCGCCGCAGGAGGTGAGCGCACACTGAGCAGTTCACCGGGTGAACACCAGGAAAGCAGCCGGTCCGGACGGCATCCCCGGACGTGTACTGAAGACCTGTGCCGACCTGCTCGCCCCAGTGTTCACCACCATATTCAACCTCTCCCTGGCCCAAGCCGTAGTGCCCACCTGCTTCAAGAGGTCCGCTATTGTTCCTGTGCCCAAGACAGCCAAGCCAGCCGACCTCAATGACTGCCGCCCTGTCGCTCTCACCTCGATGGTCATGAAGTGCTTTCAGAGACCAATTAAGGATTACATCTGCTCCTTTCTCCCAAGCACCCTACAGTGCAATATGTATGTGACAAATAAATCTTTGAATCTTGATCCTCCTTTTATGATAAATATAAAATTAATAAAATTCAGGTATATTCTTTTTTTCTGTATAGAAAAAGTACCTAACAGTGACATTACTGTATGGTAGTAAATTTTGTTAAACGTTTCACCTCAGTCTTGGTCGAGTCTGGTGTTCCAGCAGACTTCATAAGACCACTTCATGAAACTGAATGGTGAATAAAAAAGTATTCCCTCATACAAAACCATTAAAAACAGCTAAAAATGGCCGGTGAGGGGCAAAAATAAAAATAAATAAGAAATAAAATCCTAGAAAAATAACAAACCCAAAAAACATAAAAACACGTCATGTCTGAGAATTTGTTGTGATGTAATACAAGTCACAAAAATAATGTGGGAAAATGTCGCCGTAGGGAATCCCTAGGGGGTTTTAGAGTTTTGAGATAAATGCCACAAACAGTGATTCTGTTTGTGGCATTTATCTGTACAGTGCATGAGAACAAACATGAATAGACTGTAGCACAGTGGAAAACGGCACGCCTTCTTAAAACAGAAACTGTGGAAGAATTTGAGCTCTATGTAACTCTATAATGTTCAAAGAGCATTTGGCAATGGAAATAAAAGAGAAAATGTATTTGCCGTAGGATAAAATCCTGCAGCAGACTGCAGAAAAATCCATATAGTTTATATCACGTTAAGCAGAAGCAGAGGACGGCACGCAGCCTGCTTTGAACCAAGATATATATCAGCTGAAGAGACATTTATTTCACCACAGTCCTATGAAAACACTTTTAGCTCACTATGAAAGTAGTAGGCTTGGGTTTGAAAATCAAATATTTCCTTTTCCTTTGTAAAAATGTTTAGCTTTAGAAAAAGAAAAGAAAACATTGAGGGGTCACGGTGGAGTAACTCACGTTGTTTTTTCATCTCCTCAATCTGCTCCTCTTTCAGGTCCAGCTGATCAGTGAGGCGGGACGCTGAATCCAGAGCGCCGTTGGCCTCATCCAGGTTCAGCTGGAAAGACGGAAAAGCAGAGTAAATAACAGCTTGGGGCTTCACTACGACTACGAATTTTCCCTCCTTGTCACCCGAGGTACTTTCTTAAGTTATTACTGCATCTGAGACACTAACAGAAACCTGGAAACAAGGGATCTTATAGTCATCAGATGGGTAAACACGTGCTGACCACATTGTTAAAAATCGGTTCTGTGCCAAAACATAGAAGCACACGTAAAATATCATTAAAATAGAAATATGACCTATAATCTGGAAGCGATAAAAACCAAATACCGTGTGATGGTTACTGTATGTCTGCCTATGTATGACTGCAGTTATGAACAGGGAGCGATAAATGATCAATATGCATTTGACAACAGACAATTCCTTCGCATTTTGCGCCCATGATTGTCTGTTAACTGGCGCTGGAGGGATTGGAATAAAAAGCAGGTTCCTGTGGTTGGTTGTTTGGACAAGCACTGTTATGAAAATGACATTATTACCTACATATTCAGCTCTGTAAGAACTAATTCCATCATTTTTTGTGGCTGTCCAGTTTCCAAGACTTCGGTCACCTCCAGTATATATTTTGCAATTAGAGCTCTTTAATGTTTTTGTATGGTGCTCCCCGCCGCAATACATTGATTCCACAATCTCCAAAAACTCAAAATTATAAGCTGTTCAAATGGTACATGGTGAAAAAGAGCCTTTTAATTACCCACCAGGCACGCCCATTCAGCATGAAATAAAACCGTTTCTTGACACTAGTTCTGCCTCTAGTAATCTTTTGCAAGTCGTGGTCTGTATTGACAAATCATCAACTGCAAAACTTTAGTTTGAGTGGTCTCTACATTCACTTTTGCTCTCCATTCTGACGCCGGCTAGTAGTGTTGGTGAGAATCTACTTCCTTTATCGCTGGTTGCCAGCAAACCTCACCACCATTTTCCATTTGGAGGGGCGACAGCAAGTGAAATGGGTGGAAGTGGCCGTGGGCGGAAATGCGTAGCCATGTGATGCAGAGGCAGCATTAACAAAGTCTGACTGGCAGTTTACCTGAAGGGCAGAGGCTTTGTCCTCCAGCAGCAGAGCTTTCCTTCTCCACTCGTCCTTCTCCTTCTTGTGCTTGTCCAGCTCCACTGAGTACATGGCTTTCTCCTCTGCAGGGACAGCAGAGAAATATCAGCAGTTATACTTTCACTCTTCAACATTTCAAAGCAAACATCTTTGTTCTTTTATGTTTATTCTGTTCCATCTATGTTATACCAGGAAGTACCATTTACTTTTACAGGGATAGTAATTTATGAAAATGGTTAAAATCTAAGTTTGAGCCTCCCGACAATAAGAGGGATCATTAAAGCAACCAAACTGAACCATCAACACTTTAATTTTAACCAAATAAAGGTTAATGCTGGGAGGATGGAACTTGTGTTCTCTCTGATAACAAGCTCATCATGTTGAACATTTTGAGTGCATTAAAATTAAAGCACTTCAATACTTTTACTTAAGCACGATGTTGAATGGAGGACTTTTGCAACAATACCGTTTCAGGTATTTAGACTTTTACTTAATTCTCTAGTGTTAATATGGTGAGTAAACAATGTTGAATTGCAATATCTTCCCTTTGTGTTCCATACGGAGAGGTAAAATGATAACTCTTAAATCTTAATGATAATTCTAATTAATAATGATAAATAAGGATAGTGTTGTACAATTTATCCTGACCTATCGCTCACTCTCACCAAAGTAACCATCAATGCTTATTATCCAAATTGTAATACACAATTTAAAAATAGAGGCTTCAACATCTAACACACTTGGCAGAATGTGTGCACAGGAGAATAGGAACAAGTTCAAGAAAGTGCCAGAACTTGCCTTGCTGGAACTGCTCTAGCACCATCTGCAGGTTGGACAGCGACACTGCGTACTGGCTGACCTGCTCCTGGGAGGTGTGCAGCTTCATCAGCGCCTCGTCCCGCTGCTTCATCACGCCACTCAGCTGCTCCTGCAGGGACTCCACCTGCATGCTGGCCTGCAGGCTGCAAACAGAAGAAGAATTTAAACTCAATACGGGGCTGCCAACGACTGCAGAGAACTTTGCCCTCAAGAACTTAGATCAATTAAGCATATTTATTTTTATATTAGTAATTGTCTGTTTGGTTCGCTGCTGTAGAAGTGTCCAAGAAGTTTATATTTAACACTTAATTGAATAGTTGCCCAAGGAAATTTTGCAACCCTAATTGGAAGAAAAGTAATCTAGAGAGAAGGGCTTAGATCAAGTAGCAAAGTGAAAATTGGCATTTTGAAGGGAAAGATTGGAGAAGCATCGTTACTGTGGCTATGTATCAGTTCTAAAATGTAATTATGACCGAAGGGTAAAGGATGAAAAAGTCCTTGTACGGCCATTAATACAATTAATAGTATTTGAGGGAACATGGATTTAAAGTCAGATTTGGTTGGTGTCAACCTGGCGTTCTCCACGGCGCTAGAGGAGGTCGCCAGCCTGTCGTCCAGCAGCACCACCCTCCTGCGGAGCTCTGCCTCCCGGTCCTCCGCCGCCAGCGCCTCTCGCGTGTACGAGTCCTCGATCTCCATCAGGTGATTACGCAACCGGTCCAACTCCAGGTTGAGCCGCTGCTCCTTATCTCGCACGTGTTGCAGCTGGGAGCAGGTTTACATAAGTATAAGTTACATTAGTCATAGATAATCTAAAGGAAGGAATTGCTGTATGTATGTGTATCCTTCGATTATCTCGACAACCGTTCATCCGATCAACTTCACACTTGGTGGGTGTGTTGCTGGGGACCCACGGACGTGCAGTGTCCAGTTTGGTGCAATTTGGACACGCAACATGCGTAATATTAACATAATATTCGCCAACAGCAATCCGTGTGCAGCAGCGGGGCGGGGCTTCAGGGCTCTGCGACTGAGTCACTTACATCCGCAGTGCAGCTCGAACAGTGCAGCCCGTTCCGAACAGGCACTGCACTAGTTTTAACTAAAGTGACTTAACTCATTCCCCTTACCATCAGGTCTGTGGCTGATAAAAGCTCTTTTACGGCTGGAAAAATGTTGAATGTCAGCTCTGTAGTTCACAGGAGAGTCTGTGTTTTAAATTTTAAAAAATGCCATATTATTTGATTTAAAATATACTTCCTTTGTGTTGATCCTACGTTAATCTGGTGATTTAAAGATTAATTTGGTTATTCTTAGGCCAATATAAATATAGACCATTACAAGCCAAATGACTGTATTTGAACTTTTTGGTCAATAAACATTGTGTTAGTTTGTTTTCTCACCTCAGTCTGTACCGCCGTGGTCTCCATTTGCTTCTGTTTGAGAGCGAGCATCATCTGGTCTCTCTCCTGCTGGAACTGCACGGCTTTCTCCTGCATGGACCTCAGCTCATTCAGCAGCTGGTTCAGTTCGCCAGACTTTCCCTGCAGGGCGGCAGCGGGGTGGACCGTCAGTTAAATTTTGTAGAAAGATGGTAGAAAAAAAGAACGGTAGACGTTCTTCTGTGCTTCATCAGTCATCTACACCATAAAAATATGGTTGTCCAAACCCTAACAGACATCCTGAAATCGTTTTATATGTTCAAGCGGACTAAAACTTAACTTTTCATTGTATAATGCATAACAAAGGCAAGTATTCACATTTTGGTGAAAAAAAGTTACACAATATACGAAACCAAATGTTCAATGATGAACATTGGCAATTTCTTAGTCAATCGATAAATCTTCAATTGATAATTTTAATAAAGAAAGTTAAATAAAGTTAACTTGGGAAGTCCACACAGACAGCTGACCTGCTCTTTGTCCTTGAGCATCCTCTCCAGGGTGGCGGCCTTCTCGCTGATGGTGCTCAGCTGAAATTCCTTCTCCCGGAGCAGCAGTGACACCTGCATGTTGGTCTCCTGCAGTGCCCGGAACTCGGACTCCTTCTCGCGGGAGCGCGCCGCCACCGCCTCGTTTTCCTCCTTCAGCTTCTTCACGTCCATCTCCAGGATCAGCGCGCGCTCCTTCAGGTTGGTCACCGCCTGTTTCAGGACCTCGTTGTCGCTCTCGCGGTTCCGCAGCGCCTCGCTGACCTGGATCAGCTGGTCTCCTTTGCTTTTGATGAGCAGGTCCTTCTCCCGGACCGACCTCTGCAGGGCCTCCAGTCGCTCCTTCACCTGGCGCGTCTCCTCGGCCTGACCTCTGTGCTCGCTCTCGGAGGCCGAGGCAGAGTTGGACAGGCGGTGGTTGTTCTCCTGCAGAGTTCTGATCATAGTGTCTCTCTCCACCAGCATCGCGTGCAGGGATTGAACCTCTCGCTGCAGTTGCTCACCATTTTCTGGTGCTGCCCCCTGTTGGCTCAGAGGCTCTGCTGCAAGCAGCGGCACGCTGGCCTGGGCAACTTGAGCAACTTCGGGGGACTGTCCGACAATGTCCAGTTTACCCAGTAGGACATCCTTTGTGGTGCTAAGCTGACTGATGGTCTGCTGGACCTGGGCCAGTTCGTGGCTGAGGCTGCCCAGCCGCCGCTCCTTCTGCTCGTAGCTCTGGATCAGCCGGGTGTAGTCCACCGAGAGCTGAGAGCTGCAGTCGCTGTCGGCCATCACACGGCCCTGCAGCTTGATCAGCTCCTCCTGAAGCTGAGCAGACTCGTGCTGCATGTTTTTGACGGTGGTGATCACCTGCTGTTTCCATTCCTCCATCTTCTTCACCTGCTGCTTCAGCATGTCCCTCTCCTGAAGCAGCTCTTCGAACTGGTTGCTGCTGACGCCGCCAGAGCCGGAGCCGGGCTCCCCTCCCGAGGCCTGCAGCACCATAACCAGGGTCTGGCACTTCTGGGTGAGCGCGTCGATCTCAATGTCCTTCTCACGGATGATGCGGGACAGGTTCTGGATGGTCTCCCGGAACATCTCCTGGCTCCCTGAGGGATCGCTCATGTTGGACAGGCGCTGGTTCTCCTGCTGGAGCTTTAGCAGCGCCGCCTCCTTCCCCGCCACAATGTCCATGAGGCGGTAGTAGTCAGAGCGCAGCTGGCTGTTTTCCCGGGTCTTCTCGTTGAGCACGGACAACACCTGCTCCCGCTCTACAGCGTATGCCTGCAGCTGCTGCTGGAGAAACAGTACATCTTGGCTGTGTCCGTCCCCACCCATGGAAACTCTGGCGTGGAGTGCCTGGATCTCCAGATCCTTCTGCAGCACAATCTGGGACAGCTTGCCCACCTCGTCGCGGGACACCACCAGCTGGTCCACCTGCTTGGCCAAGGAGAGGTTCTTTTCGTTCAGCCGGCTGATCTCTGTCTCCTTCTCCTTGATGCCCCTCACCAGCTTCTTGATCTCCACCTTGGACAGGTCGTGCTTCTCGTTGCCATTCTCCCCGACTAGGGACTGAGTCTTGTCCTCTTGCAGGATGACCACACCCTGTACTGGCCGAGGGTCATTCACTGTCTGCCGGGCAATCTCTTCATCCCTGGAGTGGATAAGTCTGTCGTAGTTCAGCGTGGTCTGCTCGTGGCGGGCGCGGGCCTCCTCCAGCTCACTCTGCTGGGCTTGTAGGGACCGCTGGGTGAGGAGGAGAGAGTCCTGCTGCTCCTCTGTGGTTCTCCTCAGGGCCTGCACCTCTTCTTCCAGGTTGTCCCTGGAGGACTTGAGCTGAGTGATCTCCGTCTCCAGCTCTGTGATGATGTCCAGTGTCCGGGGCTCAGCCAGAGGCTGTGGTCGACTATGCTGGTCCCTGAGGCGGTCGATCTCCTCTTTCAAGTGGCTGTTTTCCTCCTTCATGCCGCCCAGCTGCTTGTCCTTCTCCTCCAGAACCTGTCTGAGGGCCTTGGCCTCCTTGGTGGCATCTAAAGCGCTGGCCTCCATCTCCTTCTGCAGCTCTGCTGCATTCTGCTTCAGTGTGTCCATGAAGGTGTCTTTCTCTTGCAGCAGGTCCGTCAGCTGCTTCTGCCCGGCCACAGTGATGGAGAGCATCTCGTTGGTGTCTCTGTGGTCGGAAGACATCTGCTCCATGTCCCTCCTGATCTGGGCGATCTCCATGTCCTTCTCCTGGTTCAGTTTGACGGCCCGCTCGTGCTCCATCTGCAAGGCAGAGGCGTCCATGGAGCGAGCCCGAGTCAGCTCCTCTATGGTCTGCTGGTACTGTTTTGCCTGCTCGGCCAGCGTCCTCTCCGCCTGATTCAGCTCGCCCTCAATCTGGCTCTTCTCCAGCTTCAGGGCCTCGATGCGAGTGTCCTTCTCCAGGACAGTCCTGTTCATAGCAGCCTGGCCATCCCTGACCTGCCTGCTCACCTCCTCCTTCAACTTCCTGTTCTCCATCCTCATCTCATAATCCTCCGACATCGCCTTTTCATAGGAACCTCTCATTTGTGCTAGTTCTCGCCGGAGGTCTGACATCTCCTCCTCCTCCACCAGCTCCAGTCTCGCACCACCATCCACTTCTCCACTCGGTACTGTATGAGCTAGTTCTGCTCTGGCAGCAGACAGCTGCTCCTCTGCCTCCTCCACAGTTTTCCTCAGCTCTGAGGCCTCTCTCCGGGCCTCCCTGCTCTGCTCCTGCGCCAGTGCCAGTTTGTCTTGGAGCTCCGTCACGTTGGTCTCCAGAACCTTCTTGCCCATGTGCAGGTCGTTGAGGCTGAAAGCGCTCTGGCGCAGTTTCTCCCTCTGGGTCTCCAGCTCCTGCTGCCACTCTCTTTTCTGCTCTTTGGTTGTGTTGAGTTCTGCCAACAGTCTGGACACCTCAGCCTCGGCGTCCTTCAGCTGACCGGAGAGCTGCTCCTTCACAGAGATCATGTGCTAGAAAGAAGACAAAATAACAGCACAAACAATTAGGACTAGGTTCAACTTTTTCAAAATAACAATTTCAAATACGTATTGCACTATATTCATTTTGTGGAATAAATTTGAATGGTTCAAATCTTAAAATGTTTGGATGACTAAGTGACAAATGTGGCTCTTGAGTCTAGACCAGTTGAGAACCACGGTGCTAGAAATTGGTTGAGCAGGTTAAAGTGACATCTTTCAATGTTGTTAAATGTGATATACACTACAGCACCTATGCAATATAATAACCATAGGTTGCACAATGAGTTGATATGATCAGTCAGACCTGTGTAGCTTCCTGGTTCTGGTGGTCCAGTTCCTCCAGTTCGGACATGAGAGTGTCCCGCTCCCCCTGAGCGTGCTGAAGAGCCTTTTCCCTCCTCTCCAGATCGGCCCTCAGATCCTCCAACTGCCCTGGCTCACTGGGCTCTCCTCCCCCTCTAGATGCTCTCTCCTCGGCCTCTTGAAGTTTTGCTTCCAGGATGAGCTGACACACAAGTAAGTTTTTTGTTTTAATCAACCAATAGAGGATACATTTTCACCAGATTAAAAAAGCACCAGAGAGATCAAGCAATATATTTTTTAGATAAAACTTCCCTGTGTAATCAGAAACATTTACTATTATCATTGTTTCATAATTTATATTTTTATGTATAAGGCTAATTCTAACATTACTCGCAATAGCCTGCAGTTTTAATTAAATGCGAGACCACTAACAATCCAACTTTTAATGGAACAACACCTACATGTTGTGCATATTCATGGTCCCGTGCATCGAATGTTGGTTAACCAGGGAAGAAATGGCAAACGCACACATGTAAAAAGACGTAAAATGGAAAATTTCGAAGAAAGACTTGAACGTTCTTGATGCAAACACTTGTAGACTCCTCTTCAAAACTTAGAAAGACAATGACATCTTGTAGAGACACATCAACGGTTTAGGAGTTACCAACCTTCTCCTGTTCCAGAATCTCCTTCTCTTCTCTCAGCGCCCCAATAATGGTGTTCAGCTCCAGTATGTCTGCATGCTCAACTTCTTCCTTTGGTTCAGACTGGTTCAGAAAACAAAGGAATAAAATAATTGAACATGGGGAAATCATTTAAAGATCTCTCTCACACTGCAAATAAACATGAGATAATAATGTGCAGTATGTGTTCACAGCAGTACTTGCCTCAGCCACATTTCTCAGTCTCTGCATTTCCATTTCTGCACCTGGAAAATAACATTAAAGGTTAACATTAAGGATGTGATCTATTATACTGATCGGAGTAATGGCAAATTTAAAGTATATGGGGATGTGATCCCCATACATGTATTGTATATGTATTGTATAAGATAAGATATGACTAATAAAATTAAGCACAATTGTTTTACAGTTAAATTAAATTCTGTAAAACAAAACAAAACTAAGAAATAATTAGCGCGGATGACGGAAAAACTTAAACTGATAGAGACATTGAATCAGGAAAATAATGATGTAACTGGCCTGCTCCCAAGTTCATTTACAGTGGGCTTGTTCGATATAGATTTTTCCAATACTCACGATTTGTCTGTAACAAGAAAAAAAAAAATCGCCTTTGACGATTTAATCGTCCAAAAATTAACTTAAAAAATGACCATCTGCAAAACCACCTACAGCCACCTAGTGGCGCAATCAAGTTTCATTACCCAATGTGTCAAGGCTTTCAGGGTACCATCAATCAATTATGAATGAAGATTACTTTTGAATAAACATTTTTATTCACTGCAGTCAGTTACATTTATTTTTTAACAAATAAACAACAGCAATAAACAACATTGTTGTAAACAATGTAAAACAATTAAACTGGCAAGCAGTAAAATGTAGCATCTTTTTCAGTGTTCTTTGCGAGGAAGGTGAGCATATCCACCATTTCGGGTTTTAAGAAATTATGAGAAGGAGTTGCAATATTTCCCACTGTATTGAATAGTCTAAGTTTGGCCAGGATAGGGGAGCGCTTCTCGTGTGTTTTCCACCAGATGAGTGGATTTCTCTCCCAGTCGATGACAGTTTCGCGCCAGTATGTGTCAACTTCAGCTGCGATCTTCCCCTCAACAGACGGTGATGACAGTGCTTCTTTTTTCAAACTCCCCAATGACATCTTCTTTGGGGGAGTGGGCTGCACTTGCAGCTCTTCCTGGGTCACATCTCTGACATCTTGACCAAGACCATTTCACCAATGATCCAAGCTTTAGTTTACTCAAGATTGTCATGGTGGTCTCCTTGGTAACGGGGATCTAGAAGGGTAGTGACACGCATCAGTTCAGTGATTCGTTCCGATATTTTCATTCAAGATTGGCGAGAATGTTCGCTTTTATTTCTGTGGTCAGCGGATTTTCTTCTTCACCAGGTGCAGGTATCATCCCCTCTAGAAGCTTCAGCATAGGTAACAATGATGAGGCCATGACATAATCCTCAACTGAGAGGATGTCGGTAAAACCAGCTACAGGCTTGAGTGCTGAATTAAGGCTCATCTTGCCAGATAAGTGTAACGGGAGGACATCTCTCTTTTGCGAAGACCCGCTTTATTGCTTGGGACTGCACCGGTATTCAGTTCACCATCTTTTTCTTTGATCCCCATCCTGTGGGGCAGTCCTAAGAAAGAGCATTCAATCAATCTAATAATGAAAAAAAGTCTCAAGAAAATGAAAAAGGCACAAGCCTTACAAGAAAAAAAAAAAAACAAAAAAACAGGGATAGGCATAATAATAATTAGGGATGTTCCTAACGACTAATTTCCCTGATGTTTAAACTTAGACTAGTCTAAAAGTAAGAAAACAATTAGAAAAGTCAAAATTGAGCACAATTTAATCTATAAGGTTAAACATTGTCCGAAGAAATAGTGTATATTATAAGAGCCATTTGAAACCGCTAATCACATTCTTCAACAACAAAAGTATCTGTCCGACTCCGTGCACTCGCCGCTCCGTCCTCTGAGTGTTTGAATGATTTCAGTTATTCGTTTTGATTACAATTGAATATATTTTATATTACAGCCTAAGAGCAAATTAATGTGTATAACCTTATTCGCCTTTCAGGTTGTCTCAGTTTCCACCTCGCTGGTTTAACGGGGTGAACAGGTCGTATTTTTTTTTTTAATCCGGCGTTGTCAACATTAGTAACGGATGCTCGTTTTACATTTGACTAGGAAGACATGACATTTCAGTGCAAATTATGTCAATATGTAATTTAAATGTGTACATTAATAAAATAATAATAATACGTTTAACCGACTAGTATTTCTGGTGCCGACTAGTGAGGCAAACTCTAATAGCTCTCTCAACACCACGCCGACTGGAGCTCTCGGCTTTTATAGAGTTTGTCACCCCTAGATTTAAGTTGTGTCCGAAACAACTCAGCCAGCTCCAGTTGAGTTTTCCAATGGCCATGGATCCGTTGTTAGATGTAATGCACGAGAGGGGACTCTCTTCCAACTTCCACTCCTCCAAAGTAGCTTGAAGAGCTGCAGCTATATTATCAGACGAATGAGTCTGGGAAATAGCTTGTCTTGAGGCATATTGACTCTAATTTCCACTTGCAGCTATTAAAAAGGACAGTAAAAGATATATATGGTTGTAAATTAACGCTTGACCACATGTCTGAAGTCATTGCAAAATATTCTGCGCCTTGAATCCTTTTTTCCACATCCGAGCGAACATCGTTGTAATAGCTTGAGATGTCTGTCTGGGTAAAATATTGGCACCCTGGTAATTCATACCGCTGATCCAATGTTTTTAGTAGTTCCTTTAAGTGTCCTTATCAACTGTATTTATGGAAGCCATTTCTTTCGTAATGCATCTGGTTACCGCCTTCGTACAGTCTTTCCACCTCGGGCTGTGGCGATCATATTGTGGCATTTGCCAATGCACCAATGATGGAAGGTTGAGATCCATGACGGGGCCAAGAACCTGTTGGCAGCTGCATTCATGAAAATACCGCTGGATGGTGGATTTTGAGGTTAGATCAAATTTAGTGGCTCGCCTTTTTCACTTGGTTGGAAACCGAAGAATTGCCAAATGAGTCATTCCGTCATTTTCTTCTTCTTTTGTTCTAGCACAGTGGATGGGGTCAGGTCGAAGTTAAAATGATTTAGCACGCATTGTTGTGGCGTGCGCGCTATGTCATTTTAACCTTGAGATCCCACATCGCTGAAATGTCTTCTGTAGTGTACACTGGGATAAAACTAAATAGAAATTAAATTAACATATTTTATATATAAATGCACATTTAGTAACGTAACATAATCGGCGGTAACGTGACTAGACATCGCTGCAAACTCAAAATTGTCTCGATTACATGATTATATTGTTATATCGAACAAGCCTAATTTACAGAGTGGGTGATAATTCAATATTATTATTTATCTGCTTTTTCTCTGGTTAGTTCAAAGTGATGATCCTCAGTTGGACCCTAATGGGCAGCTAATGTAATATTCAGTGATATTGGATAATATTCCTTTCTTAATATTATTATTTATTCCTTGACATGTATTATGACTGTGATAAAAAAAAATCCTACCTGCGAGGGCCTTCCTCAGCACCTGGATCTCGCTCTCCAGCTGGGCTTTCTGCACCGCCTTGCCCTCCTGCTCCTGCACTCTGGTCTGGAGCTCGGACACGGAGGCCTGCAGGCGGGTGTAGTTCTGCAGCAGCTCCGTGTTCTCCGCCTGGGCCTCGTCCTTCTCCAGCTGCAGAGCGGCCTGCCTCCTCCCAGCCTCCTCCAGGCTGGCGCTCAGCTCCTGCAGCCGGTGTCCCCGCTGCTCCACCTCCTCCTGGAGGGAATGAACGGTGGTCTGCAGCTCAGCGTCTTCTGGGGAACTGACTTGAGCACCGTCTGGAGAGATTGATGTAGAGCACAGAGCATTCAAATTAAAGTTGTTATGGCAAGGCAAGTTTACTTATATAGCACATTTCAACAACAAGGCATTCAAAGTGCTTTACATAAAAAGTCAAAAGCATTAAGACAAAGTGCAAAAGAAACACAAAAACAGAATACATAGAATGCATAAAATCAATAAAACTTACAGTGCAGTGCAAGAAATGAATCAAAAGCTGCAAATGAGGTTTAGTGAAAGGCCGCGGCAAACACAAACGTCTTCAGCCTTGATTTAAAAATACTGAGCGTTGCAGCAGACCTGCAGATTTCTGGCAGTTTGTTCCAGATATGTGGTGCATAAAAACTGAACGCTGCTTCTCCATGTTTAGTTCTGATTCTGGGGACAGAAAGAGACACCATACACTCGTGTAGTGCCAGGAAGTTGTTCACCTGTTAAAAAACAGCTTTTTCAATTATTTTACTTAAACACGGGAGGTTTGATATGGGCCTATAATTGTTCATTAATGAGGCTTTTTAAGAGTGGATCGATGACGGTAGTGTTTAATTTTCTGGATTTTGTCAGTGGAGGAGGATGTTATGGAGCGAATAGTATAGATTATTTGAATAACTCGTGTGTAATTTTATAATGATAAGATACTTTTTTTTAAAAATTTTTATAAAAGAAGTCCGCAGGCTCAAGAGCATTCTCACACCGGGCTCCGGTTCTCTGGAACGCCCTACCTGGAGGAATCAGAGCTGCTACTTCTGTAGAAATGTTTAAATCTAGACTAAAAACTCATTTTTACAGCCTTGCATTTGATTAATCACACATACCCTGTTAGCCTATCTCTCATCTTAGCACTGGTATTTGGCGTCTGTCTTTTGGCCTTCCGTATTCTGCCGCTCTCTTTCCATCTCCTCCGCAGCCGCTTGCTGTGGTGGAGGAGCCCTGGAGGCGCTTACCTGACCTGGAGGCATATATCTGACCTGGAGCCCTGGAGGCATCTACCTGCGGCGCCCTGCTCCAGCTAATGGACTCTCATACTGTCTAACTATAACATTGTATAGTACATTAATAGTTAGTATATACACACAATAACCTATGATTTGTATGTTGCCTATGTTGTATGTATGTTGCTGTGTATGATTCACTGCATCATGGCATCCACTGTAGCCTGGTCATCCAGGAGGGGGGACTCCTCCTTCTGTTCACCCTTCTTCCTTTTCCCAAAGGGCTTTTGGGAGTTTTTCCTGGCCCGGTTGGAGGTTTAGACCAAGGGGATGTCGTTGATTTTTAATGAAATGTGGGTCTGTGAAGCCCTTTGAGACTATATTGTGATTAAGGACTATACAAATAAACCTGATTTGATTTGATTTGATCGATGATCGGAAGATTGATCGGTGATCGGAAGATTGCCGGTTCAGTTCCCGGCTCCTGGTAGCGTGCTGAAGCGCCTTTCATGGCTGCCACCAGCATCGATGTATGAATGTGTGTGTGAATGGGTGAATGTGAGGTAGGCACTGTAAAGAGCTTTGAGTCGTGTGACATGAAAAGCGCTATATAAATGCACCCCATTTAACACTGAAAAATGGACACAATAATCTGAATTTGCCTTTCAGGAGAGATGACTTGATCATGCCAAATAACAACCAAACAACCAAATGCAGAACAACTGAAAAGGGCTGAAAAGGACATTTGAAAGAAATTAACAAGGACAAGAAAGCTCGCTTTCACCCAGAGGTAATAGACACCATTAAGAACAACTTCTATGTCAATGATTGTCTAAAGTCAATGCCCTCAGAACAGGATGCTCTACAACTGGTCAAAGGACCTGTCAAGTGCCTGTCACAAGGAAGGATTTCAACTCACAAAGTGAACACACATTGAGTGGTCAGAACATCACTGTCGACAACATGGAAAAGGCTGAGAAAGTCATCAGTTGCAAATGACGCCATCATGTGTGCAAAGAACAAGCTGCATATTCAAGTTGGATCCAGTGTCAGAAGATGGCTTAAAAAGAGTTGGTGGACAACTTAACCATGCAAGATGGGATGTTTTACCTGCTCAGGCATGGGTCTGAGCAGGAAAAACATCCCATCTTCAAAAGTCACCCAATCTCTTCCCTGATACTCCGTCATATATACGAGCGCACAGGCGACAGTGGAAGAAATCACATCCTTTCCAAGCTTCGGAAGAAGTACTGGATCACAAGTGCAAACTTGGCAGCAAGAACGGTGATCACCAAGTGCATTGTGTGAAGACGTTTAGCAGGAAAGACAAGAGTGCAGAAGATGGCAGATCTGCCCCAAGAACGACTAATGCATCATCTTCCACCATTCACAAATGTAGGGATGGATTACTTTGGACCAATCGAAGCAAAGAGAGCCAGAAGCTTTGTCAAATGCTATGGAGGGTACTTTACTTGTATGGCCAGCAGGGCAGTGCATTTGAAGATGGCATACTCCTTAGATACAGACTCTGGCATTCATGCCATCAGAAGGTTCATATGGCAAAGAGGCCAACTATCTCACATCCGCTCAGACAATGGCACCAATCTGGTTGGCGCAAGGACCAGGACAAACTCAGAAAATCCTTGCTGAAAGATGGTATCAAGTGGTCTTTCAACCCTCCAGCAGCATCACACCAAACAAAAAGGCATAGCAAATTATCTAAACAGTTATTTCATAACCAAGATAGACAAGTTAAAAAGCACTATACAGCCAAATAATACAGATTTATCATATGTATTAATAGATCAGATTATGGAAGGCAAAAAGTGTAGCTTTGAATTCAAGAAAGTTGCTAAAGTTGAATTTATGTTAATGACTTGTAAAAACAAATCATCTGGCTTTGACGATCTTGATGGCAAACTTCTCAGGCCCATAGCTTCACTAATTGCTCCGATGGTCACACACAATATTAATCAATGTTTTAATAAAAATGTCCACGAGCATGGAAAATATCCAAAGCAGTGCCAATGCCAAAAAATTTAAGTTGCCGTTTTCTCAATCCAATAGTCGACCTATAACTTTATTATCAATTTTGAGTAAGATAATGGAAAGAATTGTGTATGAACAGATTCAGTCTTATTTTTCCAAGAACAATTTAATCACGAATTTCCAACATGCATATAGAGAAAAATATTCGACAGCCACTGTCTTAACTCAAATGGTTGATGAAGGAAATAGAAGAGAGAGTCATTTTAGGAGTAGTTTTGCTTGATTTTTCTGTAGGTTTTGACATCATTGATCATGAGTTAAAGGTACAATATGAAACTTTTCCACATTAAAATCTCTAATTTCTACTGCATTTTTGTTTATATTGCTCTACAATTACTCTACTAACTATTGTTTGATGGCGCAGAATTATTTATTGCCGCCAAAGCAGTCACCGTATAGCGCACACGTGACAAATGAAGACTACAACTCCCATGATCCCACGGTATTTCTGATGTCATCAGACTCCATCTTGTTTGTTATTGTTTTGAGATCCCTAACTGCAGAAGTTACATATTGTACTGTTGTGTCTGCCTTCGATGGTGATGTGAAGATGATGGAAGGATCTCCGCTGACACAGACTTGATTGTATAAGATTTGGTTTTATTACAAAGAAGTTCAGCGTCAACCCAATTAAAGCATCTTGGGGGAGAGCAACCTGTCGGTCTGCAATGTGCGCGCTCTCTCGCACATCTCCTTTGTCCAAGCTTTTAAAGGACCCGAACATCTGGAAAACATCTTCACAATTTAAACATAATAAACAAGAATGGAGGGGACAGAGATCTTTCTGCTTATTCCCCGAATCCAGGGGTCTCTTGAGATTGGGGCCCCTTCATTCCAGACTGACCACCCCCGAACAGGCCTCTCCACTGCCACACGTCAAACCCCCGCAAGCCGAAACCTCACACAGCACACAAATCGTTATACAAGTCAAAGTTAAACAACCTCTACTAAACGTTGATACACCACATATTTCCCCCCTTCGAGACTAGATAGAGTCTCGAAAGTGAAAATAATACTGACAACTAACACTGAGAATAATATCGCATGCATGATTACACTCATAACAACATAGCCGTTCCTCCTTTAACTGTTTCCACGTTTCCCCATTACTTTACTTATTTTTATTTCACCCATCAGGCCCCATATTTGGATATCAGAAAAAACTGCTAATACCTGTGTCATTCATGTATGATGGAAAAATATGCAAAAACCATCCTTCTTATTGGTATTATGCAGAA
>OMKR01058361.1:3417-15638 GCA_900302355.1 Cyttopsis rosea
ATTGGAGGTAGTCACCTTGAGGCAGATGGCCACAGTGTCAGATAGCGTTTAATGAAGTTCGCACTCCGATATGTGTGCACGTAGGCGCGTGCACAATCTCATTCATTTAGTCTCTCTTTTCCACACTCTTAAACACACACACACAAACACACAAACTGCATTTCTCTCACACTCCAACTCCTCCCTCTCCGATGTCCTTTTTTTTTTTTCACCTGTTCCTCACCGTTGATTTTCTGATTCCCTTGAGTGACACCGTGCTCTTTCTTTCTCTCTCACACGCACACACGCACACACACACATGCTCCCATCTACCAGAGCTTTGTCTTGGCCTGACCTTGGCTTCTATTTTATTCATCTCCTCCTCCTCGCCTCACCTTTTCTTGTCTCCCCTCCTCTCTTCTTCTCTCATCCTTCCTCTCTTCTCCTCCCCTCCTCTTCTCCTCCCCTCCTCTTCTCCTCTCTTCCTCTCCACTCCTCCTCTCTTCTCTTCTCCTCTCCCCCCTTTTTCCTCCTCCTCTCTTCTCCTCTCGCCCTCTCTCCTACCCTCCTCTTCTCCTCTTCTCCCCCTCTCCCCCTCCTCTTCTCTCCTCTCCTTACTCCTTACTCCATGTCCGTCTCCTCTCTCCTTTTCTCTCCAGCTCTCCTCTCTCCAGCCCTCCTCTCTCCCCTCCTCTCCTCCTCTCTTCTCCACTCCTTTTGTCTTCACCTCTCTCCATCTCTCGTCTTTTCCCTTCTCCTCTCTTCTCTCCTCTCCTGTATCCTGCTCTCCTCTCTTCCTCTCCTTTCCTCACCTCTCCTCCTCGCTCTTCTCTTTCTCCTCTCTTCTTTGAATATACTTTATCATCATCAGGAATGACTGCTGTTATCTCTGCTACACTGACAATTTTGGCCAATCCAAAAAATAACGCCCAGCTGATAACGTCAGCATTGTGGTAATAAGTTTCCTGGGCTCCCTGCAGTAGCTGCAAGGAGTTTAAACAAAAGTTTTTTTTCAAAAGCTGTTCCTGATGTGATGAATGTCAAATGGAGATGAGAATCGACAGGGACCTCCCGATTCAATATCACCACCTTTCTTCTGCCATTTAACTAAAATTCGCAATTCAATATTAAAATTAATTGCAACACCAGATGCAGCAGTAAACAACTGAATTCATGAGTCATTTTTTGTACACATTATTTGCAATTGAATCAAATCACATGATACATACTCAGTCATTGCACAACTTCCATGGAAACAGATACACTACAATGTAAAATTGATTTAGGATTCAGTGCTGTTATTACAGCACAAAACATCCAATTTGAGTCAAAAATCTAATTGTGATACTCCAGTAAATCTTTTTCATTCTTTTCCCTTTCCTCCTAGCGTCAAAGTTGACCATTCTCGGGTTAAATTATGCTATCTTATAGCTGCCCAAGCAGGGAGAGGGTAAAATAAAGTATAAGAAACCCTCTGAAAATGAGGATCTCTTTCCCTCTGGGGTGGTTGGGAGATGATCGCGCTCCCAATGCACCCGCGCTGCAAAAAAAAAGTAATTATGACCACGGCCACTATTGGTGGCGGTCACCGCTATCCTCTTCACAGTGAATGCAGTGCTGCCCTGTTGCCGTGACAACATAGATGCTCGCCAGTAGCTGCAGATCATACAGTAATGATCACTCACACGGCAGGCAGTACACACACACACACTCTCTTACACACACGTAGGGCTTCCATTTATCAACCTCAACAGATTTGTGTGCAAACTGTGAGGGCAAACTGACATACGTTTGGGTGTATCACATCTTATCGCAGCCATTTTCTGTCTGATGGAGTCAAAGTCGAGACCATGTGTATGTTGTGTGCATCTGGTGAAAATCCATCTCATTCATGAAATTCATGAAAATTGTAATTAAAATTGTAATTCCTAATTGTTCAAAATCACAAAATGTCTTATCATTATCATTATCATTATCATTATCATTATTATTATTATTATTATTATTATTTCTTTCTTTTTTTTATTTGTATCGCAGGAAATACAATATTAAATATTCATAAATTATTTAACTATGTGACAATAGTCGAGAAATAATAGAAAATGAAAAGATAAATAATAAAATGTAGAGGTAGAGCAGGTTGTCTAGTCAGAGGATTGCCGGTTCGATCCCTGGCTCCTCCTGGTAGCGTGCTGAAATGTCCTTGAGCAAGACACTCAACCCCCTAACTGCTCCCCGGGTGCCACTATATGGCAGCCCAATGCTCCTAGTTACATCAGTAGGATGGATAAAAATTTTGTTGCCTCAGTACTTATACTCTGTGCTATCTAATCTAAAACAAATAAAAACAATTCTCACTCCTCTTTGCCATTTTGGTCCCTGAACGAATGTTCCGATTGTTATTGTGGCATCATAATTTATGGGGAGTGTATCTCTACAAATCGCTTCACTTTCTACAAAGTATGTATTCACCATATAAGTGTCGTTACAATTACCCATGAAGGTGTGTATAGTCAATGGCACTATCTGCAAGAACTTGTAGTAAGTTAAATAATTTAAAAACACATTTTGTTATATTTTATGAATGACTTGGAAAAGCCTGGTCATCGTGTGTTATAAGGCCACTATTCAAATGGTTTTGTGTGCCTAACAGTATGTTATCATAATCAGCTTGGCTCTTTCCCAGATAAGATCATTTACAATAATACGATCACAGTGAAGACACATTTTTCCATTTAGTATCATAAATTGACCCATCAATAATTCCAGCGTTTAGGGTTAGAGTTACATATTACATAGAAAATACAAGCTAACAGATCAGTTGAATCCTTTACAATGTCCAAACAAAGACGGTTTCCATGGGAAAGGCACCTCACTCGGAAAATGAAGAGTATGGAACATACTTATGTTCCATACATTTATTTTATTTAAAATTTGTTGAATATTGCTATTGGGAATCTGTTACACAACCATGCACACAAAATAGAGGGCGTGACTCAGCTTTGAGGGTTTTGTTTCTTTTAAGAATAATGACACTGAATGATGTTGATGATGATATTACTGTGAGTCAGCCGTGATGCACTTGCGTAGCTTTGAAGACATTTGCCTTTCTACGTAAGAAAATACCGGTAGTTTATTTTTGTGAGTGTGTTGATGCTGGAATCCTTGTCAAAGATGACAAGGATGCGGGAATGTAGAAAACCTTCAAATGTACATTTATTTGTAATATTTCAGTAGACGCGTATTGTTTGGGAGTATCTGTTTAATTTTCCACAGGGAACGTATATTTATTTCCGCCGTTGCAATGAAACGTACCTATTTTATGAGTTCCGCCTGTGATTAGCCTGCTATGGTATAACCCCTCAGTGAAAGTGGTCACAATTGGCTCAGTGGGATGTATTTTTGTGAAAAAAAATTATATATGTGTATTTATCTATCTATTATTACATATGTGGGACAAAATATCAGACAACAAAATACGTTGTTATCAAAATACCATCATATATGTCCCAGGCCAAAATCTATTTATAGCTGCCAAACTTAGAATGAGTGTACAGCCCTTTAAAGATTGCAGCAATAGCTTAAGCAATTGAAAAATGACAGTTGAAAACGGTTGAATAATTACTTAAAACCTACATGTTTTCATGTTCAATGTCGGTAAGATTCTGCTTTGTTTATTGCTGGTTGCCATGGTGTTGCTAAGGCAGGATGTTCAATTACCAACCACATCACCCATTCTCCAGTTGGATGAAAAAAAAAGGTTGAATCTGAAAGCATGACGTGAGGTTTACTGTAGGTGGCCTTAACTATTTTAATGATTTATAATCCAGTTAGTTAACCAGAACTTTGAATGCTTCTGCTCTGTTGATCCGATTTGAGGTCATAGCACTGAACACTCAATTGTTAAACCTAACCTTGTGTGTGCGTGCATGCGTGTGTATATTTCTGTTCCCCAGAGCCCAGCTACATCACCATGGTGCCTCCCAGCTGTCCTGAAGAGAACTGCCTTCTTTCAGAGAGCGAATGCCGCTACGGTTACCACACGGACGCCCATGGCTGCCATACCTGCCAGTGCCAGTCCCGTGAGTAGAGCTCAGTACAACATGATAGAACCCCCCCAGTGGATGTTCTCAGAGGATGTTCCTGGAATCTGTTGAGAACTTTGGGAGTTGGGCTGGGCAATATAGCGTTATAATATTGATATCCTGATCTGAGACTTAGATATCGTATGGGATTTCGGTCACCATAATATTGTGATAAATGTTGTATTTATGGCTGCATTACAGTAAAGTAATACAATTTTGAATCTGAACTTAATAGACTGTTTTAGCTGTTCTAGCTGCAGGTAGATGTCTTCTTCAATACATCAACCTGCTTGGTGATAATATCCACATTACAAATATTTTTTTTTTGTGTAAATATGAAAGCACAAATAGTCATCCTTAAAATGTCATCAAATTATCAATACTGAGGTATTTCTCAAAAAGTATTGTCTCCCTACTTGGATGTTACAGCAGTAGGCCTATCGCCCTTGTGACCACCATTGCCTTCACTTTTCGCATCCTCTTTAGATCTTCCTTCTATATATGCACATGATTCGAACTCCACACATAGAGTAAAAAAATATAATAATACAAAACTGCAATTTTTCATCTTATCACCTTATTTCAGTCAAAGACTCATAGTGTTTAACAAACCAGTGGGGGCGAAGATATTTCGCATTTTGTTAGATTAAACTCCTTAAGATTTTGATGTCAAACGGCATCAACTCAAAAGTTTTTTAGGTATGTACCCCTCAAAAATGGTCCTTGGATGGAACACATGAAATTAACTTTTTGAAAGGGTTTACAGCCAAGATGAACTGTTGTAGGTGAGGCTCACATTCATGCCATTTAAAATGAATACACTAGCTTTCTTGGCTCTTGGGAACGCACTAGAAAGTGCCACCAAAGCACAATTTTCAGCCCTGGGCTATCAACTCTGAGAAAATGACTGCTCCAAAAACTAATCCTGCGGAAGACATGGTATCCTGTTGCAGAATTAGAGGATTAATGAAATCTTCCTCCACAGTACCTTTGTTTTATTTCCTGGATGCAATACCATGATTCGGCCTCTCTATGACAAGTTGAAATTGCAAACAGTTCTTGGCAACAATGCGTTAATAGTGTGCTCAATAAAATATTGAGGTCTTTCTAATCCTAAATGGTTCAACTGGGAGAAGACAGGGCTTGTGTAATGTCTTGGTTGGCTGTCTATCTCCCCCTCTTGGAGACATAGTTAAACTGCGACTAAGAGGCTTCTAGAGGCAGGAACTCCATCCATTATTTAGCTCGAGATCATGAATTAATAAATGGAATTCAAGTTAACAGGGTTACAGCAGCCGGAGACCACAGAGGCACAATTAGGAATTCAACGGATTGAACTGTGACATGTCATGTCATCTGCTGCTTATATTCTTATTATTATTTTACTTTATCACTATTTTGTATATTTATCACTATTTTTATCATTATGTGCATTTTTATTGCACATCATTTTATTTTTATTACGCACATTTTTTCCATTTTATGCACCACCTTTATTTTCTCTTGAGCAACTGTTGTCACCGCAATTTCAATCAGTTTTATCTTATCTCATCTTATCTTTCCTTATCCTGTGTGTGGGTGTGGGTGTGTGTGTGTGTGTGTGCACGTGCTTGCAGGAGAAGAACACTGCAGTGCTCTGATTTCAGGCTGTGCCATAAAGTGTCCATTCGGGCGTCAGACAGATGGAGACGGGTGTGAGATGTGCGAGTGTCGACCGCGACACAAGCGCTGCAAGGCTCTGCTCTGCGACCGAGACTGTCCCTTTGGATACGTGTAAGGAAGTTTTTTTTTTACCTCTTTAGCAGCGCGAACGGGTTTACAGTGCAGTCCCTCTTTGACAAACTCTCGCAAAATCAGTTTGTAACCGCTATGTTTCCGGTATCAACAGAAACTAGGCGAGCAGGCCTTTCCGTATCTGTGTAGCATGTCATGCCAACTCGCGGGAAGCGGGTGTAACTTTTTTGACAAAAGTAAATGGGCTTGACTATTTTAAAACAGGTCCCTTGATCTCTCACATCAAGAAATATAGGGCACTCTCGACACTGGTTCCTTAACAATACCTTTGTAGATAGATTTCCTTTTAGTTATATATTGGTAAGCACTGGAGTTACAGGTGATATCGCTTCCTAAGGTTTATATAAACACTAAACTAAACATAAAACACACTGGATACTCAATTGTATTAATGCAGTTTGATCAATACCATTAACCTCTTTAGTCCGTCTTTGACGAACTCTTGCGAGATCAGTTTGTAAGCTACCAGTATGAACAGAAACTAGACGAGCAGGCCTTTATGTAGCTGTGTAGCATGTCATTCTGTCTCGCCTTGATCCCTCACATCAAGATATCTGAATGAAATTGGGCTCATTAGAACCGCAAGAGTCTCTGCTTTACAGCAATAAACAGCAATAATCAGCTACACAGGCTAAGTTAGCTTCAGGGTCCTAAAGAGCGCCAGTTCAGCATTCAGTGAAAATGTAATGTTCGCCTTTTTTTCTTTTACCTATTTCTGCACCCTGTGGTACCTAAACAGTCATGGAATTGGATGAATTTGGTATTGCTACAAAGCTGAGACTCTTATGAATCCAAAGAGCCTAATTGCATTCATGTGGGATGAAATATGGCCTCATAGTAACAATTTCAATGTGATGACAGCATTTTTTAACTTGACCTTGCTGTATAAAATGACCTATTGTGACCTCTAGCACATCCTCATGAAACTCTAGACCCAGAATCTAGACACCAAGCCCATTGAGAAAATGGATGTGGATAATGGATGTCCAGATACATTGAAGATAAGTGGGTTTTTCTGAGCCATTTTCAGAAAAAAGTGCTTGTGCATCCAATCGTCGAAATTGTCAAATCTCCAATATTCAATAGTTATTGATGCATCACGGCATTAAGTTTTCTAAAGTATTTTCCCCATTCCCAAGTGGTCAAAAATCGCTAGAAAATGTACCAAAGCTGTGTAATTAATGGTATCAACCCACAACTTGGTGCAGCAACTAATCACACATAATTGAGCATGGGAATCGCCATCATTAGGCATGAGTATAATATTTAACGCTCTTTTACACTCAAAATATTAAAAATTTCAGGCGCAATTACAAATTTAATGTTTATTGCCTTTTAATTGATAGAAAAGATTGACATACAGTGTCAAGCTGCATTTCGAATGATTCCTTAGGGTCTCAGCTTTCTGAATGTGTAAGGCACTGTATGTGGCACAAACTGCTGAACCACACCACCCGGGCAAACTCCAACCCCTCCACCTCATTCGGAAACCAAGAAATGGGACTGAAGCTTAAGACGTTGACTTTCATGTTTAAGGATCAGTTCAGCATGTTACGGCATGTTTTGGCAGTAAAAACACAACCAACACATAGAATAGAATAAACTTTATTGTCCACTAGGTGGAACTTTGCCTTTGGCTTCACCATGTGGTTCCTAAAAACATATTCACAACCAAATAAATAATGTCAATACAATACATATAAGCAGCATCAGTAGGCGAGCATTGTAAGACAAGTTGATTTATAAGGACCCACAAATTAACATAAACATAGTTAAGAATTCAACAAGGTTATGGCATTTGATATGAAGGGCCCTTTGTACATATTTCTGACAGACACCTCTCTAATTTGAAGTTTTATTTATTTATTTAGCATAGTTTGAGTTTGGGCGTCTGGGCTCTACTGCTCATCACGCTGTACACGCGAGGTATACAGCAAAACATAGGCATACTTAATGATGCTTAATGAAGTTTGAATCCCCCCATTGGATAGAAGAGTAGAGCCCAAAAAGTGGATGCAGGGGAGGTGGAAGTAGCGCAAGCAAAGCAGGTAGTGCAAGAGGGATTGGCTGCTTAAATAGGCCGGCCCATCAGGGCGTGGAAGCGTGTGGTGCCGTCGAGTTGTCTGACAGAATTATCTCCGCAAGCTACGCCTCATTTTTGGTGGCTCTAGGAGCTTTCTACCAGCTCGCCGAGGGCAGCAGATTGAACTCACTATAGATACTTAGAAAAGAGACATGTCGACAAACTTACAAAATGTTTCACCTCAAATTACTCGTAGAACAAAAAACCTTAGTGACATTATCGTGAGAAATATCTCTATGGCTGACAGCAATTTAAATAAAAAATAATAACCTATGAATGTACAAAGCCAGTATGTAATATACAAAAATGCATTTTATTATATTGTAGAAAGCCAGAAGCTAAAAAGATTAAATAATGCGCTAATGAGTGTCTAGTGTTTTTACTAGTGCTGTACATCGATTAGTTAGTTAATTGTGATTAATTGCTTTTTCTCCCCTTAAGACTGAGGCTCATGATCATCAATATTAAAACATAGTAACCAAATTCATTTAGAATCAACACAAAGCAAAAAAAAATCACATTATATTATTATTATGGGTAATGGGTAATGGGTAATGGATAAAAAAACGAGGGACGATGTATGATAGAAGTGAGTTTTTTGAGAAGCACACCTAGTGGCTAAGTGGCTAAGGATGTAATTCAGGATCAGTCAGCAGCCACTGGAATAAAACAATACTGAGCGCAAAAAAGTGGTACTGCAGGTTAAACATTTTGAAAGAATCATAAAAATGAACGGGTTAATTTTCTTAGCCCTAGTTTTTACTTACCATCTTGAGATAACGTGCATACAACCGACATGTCCACTCCCACCCCTACAATATACACACACACACACACTCTGGGCTGTCACAGCAGATTCTAATTTCAGATTTATCATCTCGAAACACACTCCATAATCTGTCTCCATCTGAATTATTCATCGCCACGGCAGCATTATTATTATTCTTATTATTAACATTCAGTGGGGCACAGAGTGCGATAGGGTGCGATTGCTGCTTTTTATCAGCCAACCAGACGCCACGCTCCACCAACGACTAACTGTTTATTCAGCTATTATAGGTGTAGTCTGACGGAGAGGACCAAATTCACAATTGTGGTATTGTGATGTTGGCAAATCGTTTCAAAGCTACATATGGTCACTTTTTGTTGTTGTTGTCATAAAATAATATGTTTTTATTACTATTAGTTTTGACTTGGCCTTACGACGCCACAAACTAGTACATTACGGGACACGAAGAGGCCTACAAAATGATTTCCAAATAAATTAGATATTCCCCCAGTTTCTTTTTCCTAACGAAATGGGTTCAACAGGTTCACAGATGCGTATGGAATGTCATACTACCATACTATATAGTACGCCAAATTAGTGTTTAGTATTTCCGAAACTTGCTCAAATAGTATGTGAAAAGTACCAGGATAACAGTAACAGGAAAGGGCGTGGCTACATGATGAAGTAGTATTCCGAGAAGCCGTTGGTATGAATATGTAGTAAGTAGTACGTCATTTCGGATGTACAGACAGTCCTCCCTGTATATTACAGTGTGCATAGTGTACATATACTGTATGTAGACTAGAGAGAGTTTTAAAACCTTTAACTCTCTCAGGCCCTGTCCACACGTATACAGATTCTTCTGAAAACACAGTTTCCCCCTCTGTTTAAAAAAAATCTCTACACAAGAATGCAAAAACAATTTAAAATGCTCACATAAGCATTCCAGGCTAGTAGGGGGTGATAATATCTCACAAAACTTGATGTCAAACACCACAGAAGAACATTAGGAGCATGTGTATTAGGCTTCTTTTTGAATTTAATGGTAGATCTGGAATAGACCTTTGCTCAATGCTTACCCAAGCTTGGGGCGCTGTAGAAGAGAATTAAAACATTGCTGAAGTCAGCTGGGCAGCCATGTAATACCTTCAATTTGTGGAGTTGAAGCCCACTCCCTTCATAAGGTAGATATAGTACAGTGGCTTATGGTCAAGTCTAGCTTTCTTATTATTCCAGATTAATTGACTAAATTATTTGTTAAGCTTGACATAAAACATGTTTCGTAGTGGGAATACAAGTCTATAAATGTATATAAAAATTTGGGCAAAATAGACATTTTTATTATATTTATTTGTCCGATCATTGATATCGGCATATTGGACCCGCGATTCAGTGCTTCCGTACCTCTGTCTACCAGGGGATCATCATTTACTGGGATAGTTCAGGAGTGATTTTAACTAGCCTGGTAACCAGACGAATCTGCGAGTTCATGTTTCATTTGTTCTGGCAGATTGTTCTGGCCACCCTCCCATTCAAACAGATTTCCACCCGACAATTTTATGATCAGGCCAATCACAACCGTTTATCTACAGTAATATGGGGTGGGTTTGATACGATGACGATGCAGAGAATAATTCCTTACCAAGATGGCTGCCGCTGACATGGAACGGTCTGTTGAATCCGCTATTGCGACAGTATTGCGAAATCGAAAATGAACTGAGATGCCAGGCAAGATTTTAACACCTTGGTAACCAAAACCTTCTGTAATTGTCGTGAAGGGTGTATTTACTACGGGATTATTGTTTCTTCAAAAACAATAATACTGATTCTGAATTGTTAATTTTATATCCAGAGAAGCCTTTTCACCTTGGTCATAGTACGTTTGTTTAAGCCACATTAGACTTTTAGCTAACTTTAGCTGTCAGTTGTTAATTTATTATATTCAGCTCTCATTATTAAATTTGCTTTTCTAATGTCCGTAATCCTAGGTTGTGTTGTTCTAGATGGATCTTGGATGGTTTTTGTAATTTGAAATGGTATTGACCCGTGTATAAGAATAACTATACCCCTTGCATAAGTATTACAGGAAGAAGAATCATTTATTTAGAGGGTGGGGACAACCCCAAACATGGAGGAGTGGTGACGATCGAAATTCAGCCTCTGCTTTTATCCCATCCTGGCCATCCTTCCTCCAGGGGCAGCCAGGAGCAGTGGGCAGCCCTCATTTTCGGCGCCCGGGGACCAATTCCAGGTGGTCCTGTCGTGGTCAGGGACAGGACAGGAAAGTGTTCTGCACGTTTTTAGTCTGGGTCCTTATGTTGGAGGAGACCCATGCGAACACGGGGAGAACGTGCAAACTCCACACAGAAAGGTCCCTTATCGGGAGATAACCCACCGGAGGACGGTGCCAACAGCGCCCCAGGCGGGAATCGAACCCAGGACCTTCTTGCTATGAGGCAGCAGTGCAAGCCACTGTGCCACTTTTTCTTTTTTTTTAAGAGCATGAAGTGGTTCCAGGGTCCAGCTTGTAATCTTAATATCAAAAGTACTTATCGGTTTTGTTGTCTCCATAAATGATTATCTCAGCGTAATGCAAAGTTAGGGAATTGTAAAAACACATAATAATAAGAATTATGCAAGTGCACACACACACACACGCACACACACTAAAAGCAAGCATAATGTGCTTTGAACAATCCCACCCCCTGACGCTTTTCCCCAATAGAAATGCATTTTACCATACATATACCTTATGTAGTGACTTTGTGGGACACTGATCTCAGCTCTCTAACTTATTATTTCCCCTTTTCAATTTTAAAACAATACTATTTGAGCGAGTTCAAACGTTTTACACTGGTCTAATCAACATTAACTGTAAAGTCTGTAAATTACATCAAACCTATTATAATACTCGCCAAGCAAAATTATATTAGAATATAAAAAAATATACAGTGGTGTGAAAAAGTGTTTGCCCCCTTCCTTCTTATTTTTTTGCATGTTTGTCACACTTAAATGTTTCAGATCATCAAACAAATTAAAATATTAGTCAAAGACAACACAAGTAAACACAAAATGCAGTTTTTAAATGAAGGTTTTTATTATTAAGGGAGAAAAAAAATCCAAACCTACAAACCTGGCCCTGTGTGAAAAAGTGTTTGCCCCCCCTGTTAAAACATAACTTAACTGTGGTTTATCACACCTGAGTTCAATTTCTCTAGCCACACCCAGGCCTGATTACTGCCACACCTGTTCTCAATCAAGAAATCACTTAAATAGGACCTGCCTGACAAAGTGAAGTAGACCAAAAGATCCTCAAAAGCTAGACATCATACCGAGATCCAAAGAAATTCAGGAACAAATGAGAAAGAAAGTAATTGAGATCTATCAGTCTGGAAAAGGTTATAAAGCCATTTCTAAAGCTTTGGGAATCCAGCGAACCACAGTGAGAGCCATTATCCACAAATGGCGAAAACATGGAACAGTGGTGAACCTTCCCAGGAGTGGCCGGCCG
>OMKR01058363.1:2858-14860 GCA_900302355.1 Cyttopsis rosea
AGACGGGTGGGTAATTCAAAGCAGTGGTGGCTGGCGCTCTGACACACCTACATCAGAAAAACTCAATGTCAATACTGAATTTGAGGTTAACCAAGTCTGGGGGTTGTGTGTTCCAGTGGGAAGGAGCAGATTATCGACCAAATTGAGAAGCGTCTGGAGGAGAAGCTGCTGGAAGATGAGCTGAAGGAGCAGGAGGGACAGCAGTTGCTGCAAAGCCTGGAAAGGATGCATCAGGAGGAACTGGAGGTAGGAATGTGTCAGAAGAATATGCTGTATTTGTACTAGAGTTTTAGACTTTTCATTGGTCCCAAAATTCAGACCTGAATCTGATTGGACATTTTTTATTATTACACATACCTGTAATGTCACACAGACTCGAGACCCAAAGCAATAGAATGGGTCCCGGTCCCATTTGGCCACGATGAAATGTGGACCCAAACCCGTTCAGGTTCCAGGTCAGGCTTCGGGTAGTCCCGTGAAGATCTCTAATTTGTACACATATGTGGATTACTTTTTCTTAGCAAAAGCACATCTCAGTTCCATGGGAATTAGCTCTTTGTGGAGCAAAAGTAATCTGTATAATCTGTAAGTGTCTGAGCATCACACATCCCATGATGGGATGGAGCACCCATGATGAACTGAGGAGACAACATGGCACTTATTTATGGCGAACACGAACAAAGAGTGATCTGCGTCACACAGTGATCATCGATCATAATGGAGTGTTTGTATACGCGTGACTGTTTCTGCACTGACTGGTCTGCGGCTTCCTGCAGACCCTGGAGAGGAGGAGGGAGGAACAGAAGCTTCTGCAGCAGGAGATAATGCGCATCAACACTGAGACCCTGCAGGCAAAAGAGGAGAAAAAGGAGGAAGAGAGGCTTGCTGACATTAAAGCCATGGAATACACCCGCAAGAAAATGGTGAGATGGAGAACAAGTTTTCCCGAAAAGCCTCATCATTACTTTAGCTGATTTTGGGATTTCCATTTGTTAGTCTTATGATGCAGCATCATATGTTTATGGGAGAAATACACAGTAAGTCACTCTGCTAACAGATAGTACAGTTCAACAATCCTAAATAAATTTGCACTCCTGATGCCCTCCATCCTTGTAATAATCAATTTGCCTATAAGTTAGATAGTTGACCTCTGTGTGTCGCTTCCAGGAGCGAGACGCAGAATATGAGGTGGAACAGAGGCGGTTGAAGAGGGAAAAGGAGGTGGAGGTGACCCGGCTGAGAGCCCTGCAGGAGAGAGACAGGGACTACAAGGCAGAGCAGGTGAAGCTGCAAATCCCGTGCAAACCTACAGAGGCCGTCTAAAACAACACTTGTTTAATTTAACCAAACTCGGAAGCCAAGACACTCGCTTTTACTTAACCGCTAACATTCTTCTCTGTCGGCGCTTGCAAGGATGAACTTCGTGCTCGGAGGAACCAGGAGGCAGGGGAGAGAGAGTGGAGGAAGAAAGAGAAAGAGCAGGCAGAGAAGAAGATGCAGGAGGAAGGAAAGCTGAAGGCTGGTCGCCTGGAGCAGGTCATCCACAAAGAACACTTCCTCTCCATTGAGGCCGGACGGGAGAGGGCTGAATTTGAGAGGGTGCAGAAGTAAGCGCTCACTGGTCACAACTTAACTTTATTATCTTCAAGAGTTAAAGGGAAAACCACAAAATCTAAGAAATGTCTAATCCAAATGACAGAGAGGGCAGAGATTCAAGATTTTTGGGCATGAGGACACTACCTTTTATAAATATAAACGTGACATTATTGTCACTAAGATGCTGCTGAGAACCACTATAATGTGAACAATGCTGGCACTTTAGGGCAAAGAGGCCATTAAATCCCAATTCTCATCAGTGTTTTGACAGAGAAAACCCAGAAATCAAGAATCTCCCAGTAAAATCCCAGTAAACAAAAAGAAACAGCTAATGGAGCTTTATAATGAAGAAAAGTTTGCTGTTTAGTTGTCGTGTCCGCTCAAAAAAGGACATTACGTAGATTTGGAAGAGGAGTGGGTGGGCAGAAGCGGACTGCATGGATTAATTCTGCAGTTAGAGGTAAATTATTATAGATTATTATTATTATTATTATTATAAATCAAGTCTTAAATAGTGAAGTGCAATGTAAATAGCTAATATTCCTTTATTTTAATATACTGCATCACATAAACGCTTTCGCACTCTCATTGGCTCGTTCGCTGCTGCTGTCATCGCCGATCTCCCGAGCGATTTCAAAGTACACAATCTTTGTCGTCGACCTCCAGAAGTTTTCAAACATGCTCGGGATGGCGTGGCGGCGGCTCAAAAAGCCACCTGGGAGAGGTCCTAGCGCGTCGTAGACCCGTTCAAACTTAACGAGCGGCAGTGCCGGGAGCGTGCTGCGAGAAGCACCAATGTGGAGCATTTTATCCCAGTGAGGCATTAACATCGTCGTCTTTTCAAATTAATTTCCAATGGAGCTGGTAAATAGTGCGACATTACACTTCAATGTTAACTACTTCTCTGTCATTTCTTATTTAAGTGGGTAGTATTTTATCTTTGTCTGAACCAGGCAGAGACCTGCGGGTGAACATCCTAATGAAATGAAACAATTCACCTTTCCTTGACACATCCCGTCGTTCTCTCCATGACTCAGGGCGCAGCAGGAGGCCATGGCCAAGCAGAAGGAGGAAGAGGAGAAGCAGCGTCGGAATGCGCTGCACCACGCAGACGGCATCAGGCAGCAGGTGAGGGAGCGGCAGCTGCTGGCGGTGGCTCAGCGTCGGGAGATATTCAAGGAAAAAGACCAGTGGGCTGAGGAGGCCCGCCAGAGACATCTCCGCCTCGGTGAAATCAAGGAGAAGAAGCTGAAGGAACTCAAGTAAGTGCAGGCCTATCAGCAAATAGCCAGTATATTTCCTCAATTTTGTTTGTTTATTTTTTACACCTACAAAAACATTTTGAGCCATTAATAACCAGAGTTGCTCTCAGCTCTGATAATATCAACTAGACTGGATCGTATTGTAAACTATACAGAGCCTATACTATACGACCCCGAAAGAAATAGATTTTGGCAGGCTTTGTATTAACAGCTACAACATTTTTTTAAGCAAACTGTAGGATCTGAGGCGTCCAACTGGTATTAAGGCTCTAAAGGTTCCATTGTGTGCATGTACACCAACTAAAGCTAAGTTTTGTGTCTGTAGGGCCGCCGGACTCCCTGAAAAGTACTGCAATGAAGTGGAGAGGAAGGTCCATGCTTTGCACTCTCTGATTCACTAGTCTGTCGGCTTGACTCGATCACTGTGGCCACAAGCAGATATAAATATCAAGATCAACTTTCGATAAATGACACTTGAAAAATGAAAAGGGGTGACTGCTAATGTTATTGCTAGAAATGGTATGATTTGCCTGACACTACATTTGTTACGTACACACAATTTAAATGTTCTTGGTTAAACTGGCTGATAGCTGACATACTGTACCACGCTGCTGTTTTAATTCAGCCATATTAACAGTGAGGCACACTGGGTGATCAAACACAGCTTTTACATGTTTAACACGAGCGTCCCATCAGTCACTGTAACTAACCACATCGTCCAGATATACTGACCAAGTTCCCAATCCTGTTCCATCTCTGTGCAATACGCATGCAGCAGAGATTTCAACGTGGGTGAAAATGTTCTAGCACACCGTGTCTCGGCATGATATGCAGACACCTAGTTGTATTTGATTGACCGCGAACCCTGTGGAAACAAAGTAAAGTAAAACAAGAATTGAGATAAACAGTGCCAGAACCTTCATCACAGACCTGGTTGAATGTGTACGTAAAGGATGGGCAGCTAGGTACCCTGTACTCTGTCATCTTCCTTGGTCTGGTTGCCGGAATGGGGAACAAAGGAGCAGATTTAATGTATTTATTAGGTAACTTATTCTGGAGAAGACGTCCAAGAGCAGTGCTTTTCAACTCACCAGAACACCATCATACAGCTCCGCCGGAGATGGGTCGGCACGTTTCAGAAGGTCACAATCTGAGATGGACCTGGGAGGATCAGACGGAGAACCTAATTACTCTGAATCAGCATACCCACCAGAGTATATGTTGCCTCACTGTTTCATGAGCACTCCTCAAATCCTTCCATATAGTTGCAATACCAGTTCAGTGGACTGCATACAAACCCTGGGGTTATTATTTTCCAATGAGGTTGAAGCAAAATATTTTGACCCTGTGACACAAATAAACTCTACATTGATTGATCGTGTATAGGTTTAATGTTTTTATTTATGATAGTATATAACTATGAATGCAATCATATTTATTCATCTTTTTTAATTTGCATGACAACAGAAAACAATTCAACTTATAGGGTTAGGACAACACTTTACACTTTATGGGGTTCAGGGCCCCGGGTTCTCCCAAAAACATGACAGAAAACTCCATTTTGGAATCTGCATGAACTTCCATTATGCACATATTTAGTGTTATTGGAAAGACAAGCTTCTCCTCTTTTGGGCTAAGTCTATTCCTTCTTCAGTTAGATAACCACAACAGTCCATTAGCTAGCCTAGACCCATATGAACTGGCATCCTGCGCGCGAGCGGCCTAAAAAAAACCGCAAGAAGGTGATGATGTCACGCCACTGTCAGGGTTGCCATGGCAACGTACGGCATTCTGACTATATAAAGCGGTTTTACCGCAGCGCTGCTTCAGATGAACTTGAACGCAGAAGAGGATCAACAGAACTTCTGAACAACTTCAAGCAGCTCAGTGGTCGTAGCGGCCTATTTTCTAGGTATGGACATTGGTATCTAGTTAAAATACAGTTCATATAGTAAGTTAAGAAGTGTAAGTATTGTGTAAGTGTAAGTCTAAGTCTTTACTTATTAGCTAAGAGTAGCTAAGAGTATTTCGATTTGTTTAAATTACTACTTTTGGTAGAGTTTTTAGGGACTTGGGGACCCTCAATGTCAGACCTTTGACTTCACTACATTTCAAAGCAAACATCTATACTTTTTTACTACATTTTTTCTAACACAGTGACATTACTTTAAACTTTTTAAAATCAGGATTTATATTTGTATACTGTACTATATACTACACCTATACTATTGTTTCATAAATTGTAATCATAATATGCATGGGTATGCCAAGTAGGTTTACTTTTAATACTTTACGTACATTTTAGAGCACGTACTTATGTACTTTTACTTAAGCAGAAATGTCAATGTGCTACTTTCACTTTTACCAACAGGCATTTTTTACGACCAGGTCAGCACGGATTTCATTCCGAGTCATCATTCACCATCACCGGCTTCCAAACCTGGCGAAAAGCTACAGCCAAGTTTAAGACTCATAAAGAAAGTGCGGGCACAAAGTTTCAATGGAGGCATGGACTGAATTCAAAATGAAGCAGGAAAGCGGCTCTCAAATAGCAAACATGCTTGATAAGGGACATTCGGCGCTTGTCAAAGAAAATCGGCAGTACATGAAGGCGGTGGTGGAGAGTTTGCGCTACACAGCTTGCCAAGGCATCGCTCAGCGAGACCACGCTGAGGGTGAGCAGTCATTCAATAGGGGGAACTTCATTGAACTACTGCATGTAATCAGTATGTTTGACAGTACAGTAGCCAAAAAGATGGCCAACAACCCATCAAACGCCAAATACACACATCACGACATTCAAGAGGAGATTTTTTCTGTAATGGCAGATATGTTGAGGAAAGAAATCAATAATGAAGTGAGGGAGGCAGAGTATTTTGCACTCATGGTAGATGAGAGTAAAGACGTGAGTAAAAAAGAGCAAATTTCCGTTGTGGTGCGTTATTTGAACAAAGAATCTGTGCACGAGGAATTCTTAGATTTTACCCCGGCTGACGGATTGGACGCAGACTCCCTACTGAACAGTATCAAGAATACTCTCAGTCAGTGCAACATTGATCTCAATGCATGTATCGGGCAGTGTTATGACGGCGTGGCCGTAATGTCAGCATGTAACGGCGGGATGCAAGAAAAGCTTTGTAAACAGGTGCCACAAGCACTCTACATACACTGCCACGCTCATAGGCTCAATCTGGTGTTGGTGGATTGCATAAACAACGTGAAAACTGCAGCAGAGTTTTTCGAAACGGTGCAAATGCTGTATAATTTTTTCTCTGGGTCTGTTGTGCACGATATTTTTATGAAGAAACAGAAAGAACTTGAACCGACAGCGCAGCGCGTAGAGCTTAAGGAGTTACCCGACACACGCTGGGCATGCCAGTATTCCGCACTCTGTGCCATCAAGAAAGCTCTTCCATCCATCCGAGCTACCCTGCTACACATGATCGGCCAGTCGAACCCACGCAGGAAGGCCGAGGCAAGGGCTATACGTGCCATCATAGACGAGCAGTTTGTCCTGCATCTGACTCTCTTTGAAGATCTATTCAGAGTGACTAAATTCATGTCTGATCAGTTGCAGTCACCCGATCTTGATCTAGCATCGGCAGGAGACCTGGCCCAGTCCGTAATCACTGCCATCTCCGAAAAGCGCACAGAGGATTCATGGAAAAATATTAGAGAGCGAGCAGAGGACCTGTGCCTGAAGGCTGGCATCACTGCACAGAGCCTGCCGCACGAGAAAAGACAGGCCCAACCACTTCGACACTTGGAGGGTTTTGTAGAGGCTCCAATAGAGAGAAGGTATGACACCATGGATGACATGCGAAAGCACTCGTTCTATCCTGTTATTGACAGACTCTTAAGTGAAATGAAGAGACGCTTTTCAACAGAAGCAAATGATGTGCTGATGGGTGTGACAGCCCTCAGCCCTAAACACACATCTTTTCTTGACAAACAATCTATACTGCCATTGTCCCAGTATTATGGAATCGGTGAAGATAACTTGGCTGCAGAGTTACACCAGGTCCGCCGGCTACTACAAAGAAAAGAAAAGCAAGGACACACCATTAACAGCACCATGGAGTTCCTGTCACTTATGAGCCCATACAAGGATGCCTTTATGGACTTGTATAAACTGATATGTATATCAATAACACTTCCTGTGTCATCAGCAAGCTGCGAGCGGAGTTTCTCTTGCCTCCAGCGTTTAAAAACGTACCTGAGGAACAGCAGTGACGACACCCAGAACAGTAACCTGGCATTGATAGCTATAAACTCCAGGAGGACAAAAGATCTGGACACAGATGAAATCATCAATGCCTTTGCCAACAATCACAATAACAGACGCATTGTTCTTCTATGAAGACGTCTACTGGTGAGTGACGGTCTTATAATATAAATAAAAAATAAAATAAAAAATAAAATATATTGCCATAGCCTACTTGTATAACAGTTGTTCTCATGCTGCACCATTATTGTTTATTCCATGTTTGTTGCGATTTTTGAGATGTCAGAGAGAAATGGCATGTCGTGTCGTGTTATCTCGCGTTTGTACTGTACAGTTTTGGCTTTGATCTGGATCGTTCGTCTGATACCCTGGTGATCTGGATCAAGGTCTGATACGCACCAACATCGGTGCATGAGGTTTCTGTCCCTGACTCGCTCTGTGTGTTTGTGTTTGTGTGTGCGCACTGTTTTGAGTCTGATTCTGTCGTACTTTTGTATTGGTCAGTGTGTGTATTAGCCACTCTTAACACGTGTGATTGTGTAAGGGTCAGTGGTGTCTTCACATTAGGGGCAGGTGGGACCGGGTCCAACCAGATGGCGCTGTCCTTGTTTCAACTATATTAATTGGATCAAACATACAATGAAAAACTCAACTTTTGCTTGATATTGACATAAATTGTCAATTTTGAGGTGCGGTCAAAATATCCATGTCATATCAAGATCATCAAGATGCACAGACTGCTCCAGCGTGGAAGAGCGCTAAGACCAACTCATTCCCCACCCGGGCACCAGCAGACCCAACCATACGACTGCAGAATAGGTTTGAACCTCTACAAAATCAGCATGAGCTGGATACGGATAGCAATGATGACCAGATGCACAAGAGAAAACGAGCACAGATGACGGGCCCACCCAGAGGGAGAAATGTAAAAAAAAGCTCATCCAGTCAAAGACAAACCGTGGACCCCCATCGGATCAAGTGAGCGAGCCGTCCGCTCTTATCGTGGGAGACTCTGCTATTAGAGACATTAGTGGTAAGATGTTAAAAAATCCCCCAGATATTGTCTGATCACACAAAGCATTGATAAAATCATTGTTCATGTAGGGACTAATGATACCCGAAGAAAGCAGTCAGAACTGTTAAAACAGGACTTTGTTAAATTGCTTGACAGCCTTGCCAAATTAAAGATTCAGCCATTTATCAGTGGTCCCTACCATCAGTGGACAGAGGAATAGACTCCTGGCGCTGAACTTGTGGCTTTCGACAACCTGCATTTCAAAAGGGCTGAGTTTTATTGATAACTTTAATCTGTTCTGGGGGCGCAAAGACCTTTTCAGACCCGATGGCCTCTGTCCAAACAGATCTGGGGGGAAACTACTCATGGGGAATTTCCACTATTCCCTTCATCACCCATCTGCCCTCCGCCCTAAAGCAGTCTGCTCCGTCCCAGTATCAGCAGCTCAGGGCCACCCACTCCGACTTATCTCCAGTCTACCCACAACAAATGGACCACACTCTCAGAGCCAGGCTTCAAGCTCATCCTCCCCCCTTTTTTCCGCCCCAACTGTCTCCCACTGGCGCTCATCTGGAGTTACCCGATGGCCTGTGTCCAAACAGATCGGGATTCAACTATTCCCTTCCATCCTGCAAGCTGCCACCACAACATCCTTCTCCTCTGCATTCATCACCACCCGCTGCCACGGATGTCAATCCCAGGAGACATAACAACTGACATGTTCTTGATCCCTACTGCTGTAGAGATTGCATCTGCAATTACTCAAATACCAAGTCAGGATCCAATGTCCTTGGGCCACACACTGCTAGCACACTATCAACATTGAGAGACGCGTCAGTGCACGGAGCCTTTTACATTCCTGTTTTGACGAGAAACAGGCCAAACAAGATGTACTCTACGCACTCTGCCAACTTATCAAATCTGATATGTATTCCTCATCACTCAAAATCAGTTTTAGGCCCTGTTATTAACACTTCAAAGTTAGCTTTACTAAATGTTAGGTCTCACAAACAAATAATTTTAATTAATGATCTTATTGTTGACTACAAACTTGATTTTATGCTTTTAACAGAAACTTGGTTCAATGTAAATAGCAATGCAACACTTATTGAAGCATGTCCTCCAAATTTTTTTAATTGCTGCTGTGAAACCACTGTTGAAGGAACCACACTTGGACTGTGGGGTCCTATGTAACTACAGGCTCATATCAAACCTTCCTTTCTTAAGTACGGTACTTGAGAAAGTAGTCTGTAATCAAATTTACAACTTTGTAAATTTTGGAGGTCAGGTTTCAGAGCCAATCACAGCACAGAAACTGCTCTCACCAAAAGAATCAATGATTAATACTTAGCGCTGATGCCAACAAGGTTTCAATTCTTGGTCTTTTAGACTTGAGCACAGCATTTGACACCATTGATCACAATATTCTCATAGATCGTCTGGAGAACTGGGTTGGTCTGTCTGAATGTGTTCTGAGCTGGTTCAGAACAGGGAGAATGTTTTTCATCTGTCTTGGAGATCATGTATCAGAGAAACATGATATAACTTCTGGTGTTGCACAAGGGAGCTGCTTTGGGCCATTACTTTTCTCACTTTACATGCTTCCATTAGGTGATAGAGAACATAATGTAAATTTCCCTAACTATGCAGGATGGTACACTGTATATCTCTGTGGAGCCAAATCTTGCAGATGCCGAGAGTGCTCTCACTACCTGTCTACTTGCTATGCGATGACTAAAAATTTCCTAAAACTAAATGAAGATAAGATAAATAAATCCTGTTGGTTGGCCCTAAAGCCAAAAGGGAGGAACTCTCTGAAAGACTTGATAAGCTGAATCCCTGGGTCAAATCAGAAGTAACAAGTCTGGTTGTTATTCTAGATTCTGATTTAAGTTTTAACTCTCATATTAAGAAAGTGACCAGAACAGCATTTTATCTAAAAAGTTTATTTAATAGACGCAGACTTGGTGGTGTTCCCCAGATGATAAGGATAAACTGAAGTGTTACTCAGAAATATAGCACTTTGGAAACATGGCTTCTGGCCTCTAGGTGTGTTTCCCTAGAATAAAAACTGCAGTGATCCAATAAGATCTGGTTGTACGGCTCTGTCGTTCTGGAGGTGTTTCCCCAGATAAGTTTATTTTATTTTATCATTTTATTTTATTTTGTGATTCTTACTCTGTTTTTAATCTATTTTATTTTAATTGTTTTATTATTCCTCTTTGTAAATGCATCTTGCTTTGCTTTTATTGTCACTATCTGATGGCCTTCTTTTAATGTGAAGCACCTTGAGTTACATGTCATGTATGAAAGTGCTATACAAATATTAGCATTTTACTTTATTATTATATTATATGTTTGCTGCACTCGCTTGGCCACCGACGGAGCATTCTATTTTAGTCAGCAATAGGAACATTGTCTTTGGCTGTTTCAGTTTGTATAGTATTCATGATTCAGAGAACAGACAGCCTCTTCTGGATGCCTACCATGATACAGCCTTTTCAAGATGACAACACCCCAAAATCTCAACCTCAAGAGTGTCAAAGATGTGAGAAAGGATTTCAAGAGCAGGAGGTCGAACATGGTAGCCTTCCTGAAATCTCTCCCCAAAACTCGACACAATCCCCACTCGTTCACCATTGACATAACGACCCACACCGCTAAGCGGCTCTCATCCACGGTGAGTGGATCTGTGGTCTGAAGTGGACTGTAAAACACCAGACCAAGGCCTTCTCTCTGGCCTTCGCCACAGTCCCCTTTGAGAACGGTGTTCGCATCATCAGTGAACGACTGACCATCCACTTGGCTACATCGGAGGAGATCCACGCAGCATTTGGGGGTCATGCTCCCCCTCCAATGTCCAGTGCCCTGACTGCCCCCAAGAGAGGGAGATGGTGAACACCTTCTCCAACCAGTCAGGGATGAACCTCCGGTGGTCCCTGAAGTGTCTACAGGAGAACCAGTGGGACTTCAACAGAGCTGGACGGAATTTCACCCATTTAAAGGTCAACAATAAATAATGTTTTTTTTTTACTCGATTGATCTGCTCTGTTTTGTCCTGTAGAGGGCCTCGGTGTCGTGAGTCCAGTCCAGTTTATTGTTTATCTGCAGACACAGAAACCTGCAGGAGTCCACCAAAGTACTGACAGAAATGATAATATAGTTTAGAAATGTATCACATACAAGTTTATCAAACACATTCTGAAATGAAAGATCAATTCTCCATTTAAAGGAGCAGTGTATAGAATTTAGCAGCCACTAGTAGTGAGTTTGCAGATTGCAACCAACTGAATTTCCTCTCTTGTGTTTGGTTTGTCCGTTCTGGGCTACTGTAGAAACCTGGCGGCGTCCGTGGAAGGGGCTCCAGCCGCCATAGAGATTTAAATGGCTATTTTTATAGCCGCATACACGCACACTGAATCAGCCTGTCAGAGCCTGGAAGAATAGAGACACGGGTTAGAACGGCTAGAATGAATAATCTGAGTGGTATTTTCAGCAAAACACTTCAAAGACATGTTGAAGATACAGCATTTTATTGCAGCGATGGCAAGATGCTCTCAAGAGGGTAAACCCTCGGAAGTCGCCAGGGCCGGATGGCATTCCAGGCCGTGTCCTCAGAGCGTGCGCCGATCAGCTGGCGGAGGTATTCACCTCCATATTCAATCTCTCCCTGATCCAGTCGACAGTCCCCACCTGCTTCAAACAAACCACCATTGTACCACTACCCAAGAAACATCCCATCTCCTGCCTGAATGACTATCGCCCTGTAGCATTGACCTCTACCATCATGAAGTGCTTCGAGCGGCTAGTCAGCACCCACATCTGCTCCTCCCTCCCTGACAACCTGGACCCCCTTCAATTTGCATACCGCCCCAATAGATCTACGGACGACGCCATCTCCCTG